>BGPR01018526.1:0-30719 GCA_013235015.1 Araneus ventricosus | reverse complement strand
TTTTATTTTGCTTAAGATCTACGCCCATTTGTTCACATTTGAAATGCCGCACAGATTAAAGTTTAGTGATGGTCGTTACATCACTACGGTTTGATGAATAGGATTTCTGGGCCCCGAATACTCACATTATTGTTTAAACTGCGAGACGCGCATTCCTTCACTCCAAGACGCGCGTCGGCTCATTCCCAGTTCTGTTTTTTAACAAAACGTGCGTACAATTACATTTACTTTAAAAAAAGGAAACATTTGTTGCACAGAATTACAAAACATTAAAAAAAATTTGTGATAAATCTATTTGTTGAGGGCATTAAATAAGAAGATCAGGAATGCTTGTACTTCCTGTATTTAGTTTTCCCGTCCAAATTACTTGAATTGTCTGGTTATAAGTATTAATGGCTTCTGTTTGATAAGCATTCCCAAGAATTCTGAACTGATGATAACTTTTGTTCAAATTTTTTCGAGTAGTTTTACTGATCGACGTTGAAAAAAAATTCTCATATTTTGTGAGATGCTTTTTACACCATTTGTTAATTCCAGCCATTTTTACCATTTTACTATAATCTTTTTAAACTCCAAGCTTCTTCCAAATAATCGTTGGATTGACAAATACCCAATTCATTGTCTAATTTATTTTACCTGACGTTTGAACTCAACTAGTCTAAAATCAACAATTCTATTTATTTTCTTCTATATTAATCGATTCTAATTATTTCTAGATAAAAGCCACAATCTTTTCTATTTTACACTTACAGTTCAAATACCGATAAATTGTTGGCATCTGTTCTCTTTAGCAGTCCCACACAGATAAAGTGCTCATCGGGCTTCTAGATGTCTGGACCGTCTGTTTTCTCTGAGATAACAAATGAGGGAAATTCTTGAAATATTTGTGTCACCAAGTAAATGAGACCTTGATTGCAGCTACTGTGAATTTGGTAGTTTTGTTGTTCAGAGGTTAATTTTCTTGTAATAATTTTTTTGGTAGCCTCCATGGGCCTGCAGTGGTAATGATGCGCGTCCTCCTGGCTAAGAACACATATTAGCAAACAGCATCTAATTGCAATTTTATTATTAAAATTTTAAAGGAAAATTGTGTACCTCTATTTGAATCAAAAGCGTTCAACCCTATATCTACTAATAATAAAGGAGAATGTGTGTATGTGTTGGATACTCTAAAGGTCAGATTGGATCTAGAGTCAATAAAATTAGGTGTCAATATATTTTCAATATATACCAATATAATAGGGTGCCAATAAGTAGAAAATGGGCAACTTGAAACGATTTTTTAGGATCTTAATTAATTAAAAATTAAGGTTCTTGTGTATAATTTAATACCATTCATCAGCTAAAATTTTATTTTTAGTGATAGATATTTTATTTTTTTTTCATATTTTAAAAAAAAAATTTTACGATTAATTTTCTAAAATAAAAAAATTTTAGATAAAATGAAATTCAAACCATTTTCGTTGTTTCCTAGTATATATAATAGACAACCTCAAAGGACCGGTCTAGATGTTGGGGCTGGTAACAGAGAGTTCACTATATCCTAAGTTTTTTAAATATATTAATAAGATTTAGCGTACCAATTATTCATAAAGGTAAATTATTATACCACATTTCTGCTAGTAATGGCTATAGTAAATTGAAATAAATAAACATTTAATAGCGATATTAATTGTACTTGAATTTAAGTATGAAAATAAATATTTTTTTAAAAAAATCATCAATAGCGTCCTTCTTGAAAGCTTCGAGATTCCCAAAAATTGTCGAAAAGAGAAGACGAAGAATGAAATTAAATTAATATGGGTATTCCTCAAAATGATTGGATGAAAGTCTGACTTAAAATGATAGTTGGAAACACGTGAGATGAAGGAGAAATAGATCATCTGAGTCATTCGAAAGAATCTGAAAGCGAAAAGAAAATCAAGCAAGTGAGTCGCTGGTTCGAAAAGTGGCAAATTATTTACAGGCTTAGATTTATTACTACTGAAGTCCAAATTTGGAAATAACCAAGTTAACTTTGTTTTGCATGAAATATACATATCAGTTTGGCGAAGGAAGTGAATTAGAGATAAATATTTTGAATCGTCTTTATGTGGATTCATGGATGTGAATCTATTGTTAATGTATTTCGACCCATTTAAAATAAAAATGGCTCATAGGGAGTTTCATTTTCGTTCTATTTATGTTTCGGAAGGATATATTGATCTCATGTTTTGAAATTGAACTCATTTTCGCTTGAATAGAAATATGTAAAAGGGAGACTATGTTTTTTACTTTCTGTATACGAAGTATACAAAGAGAAAGTATCAATCGTCAAAAAATTCGAACTGAGATTTTGACGACCTCACTAGACCTCCTTGAGTCCGAAAACACAATTTTGAATTATGTCTTGTGTCTGTCTGTATGTGTCCGTGTAAAGTTCAGAACACGATAACCTCGGAAACTATTAGAGCTACGAGGATGAAATTTGGTATGTGGTCTTTAAAACATAATTTGTTGGTTTCTGTCAAATTTTGGACAAAACGTCAACGGGAAGTCTGTATATTTGTATATCCGAAGTCATGAACAATATAACTCAACAAACTTGAATAGCGATGGATGAAATTTGGTACACAGTTTTATCGTCATGAATGTAGGTCCGTAAATTTGGGCCAAATCCGTCAAAGGATTCACTGTCTACCGGTCTGTATAATTAACAAATTGGTTTCACTACCCCACGCGCATGCGTGTAACAAGCAATCTTCTGTGCACGCGAAAGGAGCGAATTACACCAGTTTGTCCTTGAGACGGCAAGAGTGAAACCCAAGAAAAAGGATAGGACGCGTTTTTTTAATTCAGTACGCACTTTGAATTGGATTCTTTACCAGATATTTTCAATCACTATAATGAAAAACCTCTGTTAGTCATTGGATTCTGGATAACAGTATTCTGAATTTTTTTTACCCAATGCGGGGAAGAGAACGGCACCTTTTGAGAAAGTATACGAGAAAGTTTAGGGAGAATACCCTGCTGGTTTCTATTTCAAGAAAACCATTTATATAGATAACAAAGTAAATTTACGAGCATAGAGTGCAAAATATTACATGCTAACCATCTGAATGTCTCTCTGAATATCAAGCAAAAAAAGAGATTTCAAAAAAAAACATCATGTCGATTTTGTTAAGAAATACTGAAACTTATTGCAGGTTTTAACGAAGAATGGTGATGAAATTATTTGAAGTTTCTGGTAAAAAAGAGATATTCTTGCGATTGAATATGTAAAATAACTTTTACATTGCTGATAAATTGTTACGGATACTTGTCTCGCCAGTTTCAATTAAATATCTCAAAAGGTTAAAAACGAATAAAAAGTTTTGAAATTATTACTACTACTTACTTCTATTAATATAATTAAAGCTATTATTATATTTATTATTATAAATATAAATATAATATTTTCTTAGTTATATATTAAGAATTATTTTCATTAACAACGAGGTTCGTAGTTGAGTCGACATTTCTCAGATAGTTTCGGATGTTATGTAAAAACCAAAATTCTATTTTTTTTGGGAGGATTATCTGTTCATTTTATTGAATAAAAGGTTACATATAGAAAAAATAAACAGTTTTTTACAACCTACTTATAATGCAGTAACTTTAGCCAAAAATGGGTGTTTCTTCGGAAGCATTTAACTCATGAGGTTTTTTCTTCACAGGAAGCTTCTTTATATCATTCTTAAATGATATCTAAGAAGTCCCCGACATTCTGCTTTACTGTTCCACATTTTGGGAAGGATTTTTGAAAACCACAGTTCGAAATCTGGTCATTTTCGGAAAAAAAACTTTTCAAACGAGGCTCTTTTTTTTATCTCATTTTAAATAATATCTGAAAAGTTCTCTACATTCTGAAGTGTTCTTCTATTTTCCTTTCGGGAGCGAGTGGGGAATTGTATTTTAGCAATTTGGGAAAGTGAGATATCGTTTATATGCATTTTAACGCTGAATTGAATGAAACAGGGAATTTCATGTGAGGATTACTCTTGAAAAGTCAAAAGGATTTTGTTAAAAGAAAAATACACAAAGATTCACTTTGTATTTATTACAGATTATTAATAAAAACCAATATATTTACAGATATAAAATGTATACAGATATAGAAGTAAAGACTGATAAATTATTACATTAGTTATATCTGTTTGTCATAAAGTTTCAAATAATTGTTCATTGGGAATAACTTCAGAATTTTTGCTCCAAAATGATAAAGAAAAATGATTCCCTTACAAACTGTGCCAAAGCTGAAAGAGATACCAAGTGCCTAATCAAAAATATACAAATACCGATCAAAATTTACGATAATCGGGGTGTTTAAGGATTGAAAAAGTTTATTGTGGAAACAACATGATTGCAGCCCAATAAATTATCTCCAGTCAGATGGCATGTGGATTTATGTTAAATATAAAGAAGTACTGAATTTCCTGGACGGAGTGGATTCATAGAGCTGTTGACACAACATTAAGAGCATTATGAATCACGCGTCATGTGCCTACCTTTCATAAACAGTCCTATAAATGTTTAATACCATTTAAACTACGTTGTTATATGTTCTCGAAGATGGTCTCAAATATGGCCATGCTACTTGCCTTATATCATTTGATCAACTCATTTACATCAAAGCAAATTAAATCGTTGCTTCATCCGCTGAAAACAATAGGGTCTCCAAAATAGTAGTATGACTAGGAGGTTTTCATATGGACATGGAATTTCTTGGATCGGTTGGCTTCATCATGGCCGGGGTAGTGGCCTTAAGGCAGTAGTAAGTAATATTTACGCTTTTCATTCTTCATGTTGACAGGCCATACTTACTCTTGAAATGTCAGAGGCCATATACTTCTGCTAATAGCTCTGTCTAAAATATTTTCAGTGAAATTAATCTGTCTAGGGAGGAGCAACAATTCATGGACGCTTACCCTAATAACTTGAATGAAGAAACGCCTTAAATTTCAACACTGAAAATAAATATTCCCAATTAAAAGAGAGAGTTCGAACTTCGAGATTATGGGTCCAGTATTTGGACATGATGTTAATCCTCAAAGAGTTTATTAGAACAAAGAGAATGGGGGAACGAACGGCATATTTGTCTGCAATAAAGATGATAATTCCGTATTTACATGCCACAGGACATCTTCTTGTATACCAAAAGTGACCAGTTGTTTGTACAAGATATGGAAAATTTGGGAAGCACAATGGATGCAGACACCTTTAAAAATTACTGCCGATATCTTTAGTGTTAAGCGATCAGAAATTTTTTTTAGTGGAATCTCAAGTGATATGGTAATAGAACAGTCGCTCATGAAATCTTCAAATATTCAAGGAGGCTTTGTGCACGGAAGGAGTACAAAAGAGAGTATTTTAACTCAGTTCGTTGTTGGTTTGTTAAGTGCAAGACATTTCTGAAGGACTTCAAAACTTTTGTGGAGTTTCCTTTGTAAGTGGAAAACAACATGTGGATGCACGGAAATCTCGAGTCAAACTGGACCAATAAGACGACAAGAAATTATAAAAGTGGTTTTAAGCTCACAATCATTTTCCAATTGAAAAAGGATTGTACTGGATAAACTGCTTCAATGAACTGAACATCGGAGCAATTACGAAGGAAAAAATCTGCATCTAGAAATGAAACTTCCTTGAATGATTACCACTATCGATACTTTACCAAAACAATGACAAAAAATAAAGTGGTCAATTTAAATACTCTGCCACTTTCTTAAACTGCAGCACAACAACATTTATTTAGGGATTTCCATGTACCAACATGGCTTGGTTAGGTTAGGTTAACATCCCGTTTTCATGCAACACGACGGCTATTTAGGGACGGACCTCGTTAATTTTGAAGCGCGGTCAGATAACGTGGACGACACCTGAGCTGGCACCCCCTCTCAAAACTTCCGCGCCACACCAAAAGTAGGGTGTTTGGCCACTACGTATGATTTAGCGTGCAACAGGCCCCGTACACGACGGATCTTTAGTCGAATCGGGTTTTGAGCCTGCGCGGTAGCCTAGTGGTAAGGTCGAGACCTTACCACTAGGCCACCGCGGCCATTCAACATGGCTTGAAAATGAACTTAATCCCGAGGAATGGGGTTGCAAATATGACTGATAATTTATAGTTCCCATTCGAACAACGTAGGCACCTGCTCCAGGTTCTCTTTTAAACATGAATTTCTTTTCCCGTTATAAAGGTTGCGGTAGTGAGTGTGGATATCGAAATATGGGGTTCCAATGCTCTATCGCTTGTGCAAATTGTCACGGACAATCCTGTTTAAACGCCGCAGAATTAGAGAGAATCCATGAAGGAGGAATGATCATGAGGAATGAAGAAATATACGTGACAAACGAGATAGACCTGATGCAATTATTTATTCAACAAAAATACCCTTGTGACTTGCAAAATACTCTTCATATAAATGTGCATCCTGTTTCATTCAATTCGGCGCTAAAAATACATATAAAACTATACCCCGCTTTACCAAATTGCTAAGATACAATTTTCTCCCACCCCACTCCTCTTCCTCTCCCCAAAAGAAAAACGAGAAGCACACTGCAGAATGTCGAGAACTTTTCAGATATTATTTTAACTGAGATAGAAAATGTCTCTACGTGAAAAAAGAGCTTGGTTTGAAAGTTTTTCCGAAGAAAATGACCAGATGTTACGACATAGTCTTCTATCCATCGCCTCCTAAAAATATGGAAAGCGTGCAGCAGAATGTCAGGAAATTTTGAGATACCATTTAGAATGACATGAAGAAGGTTTCTGTGAAGAAAAACCTTGGGTTAAAATTTTTCCTAATGAAAATGCTAATTTTACTGGACTATTACAAATAAGTTCAGATTCTGTTTCATTATTTTGTACTTTAATATTTGTCAAAACTCTTTCAAGATTATATTCAAAAATTATCCATAAGCAATATTCTTAAAAATATTATAAATTATTAAGTAATTGTAATGTCGAAATTCTGTTGCTTCATGGTCGAAACTACATTTTTATGCTATGTCCTTTATTGGGCAAAAATAAATTTTTCTTGAATTCCGTACTGTAAATTTATTTTAATACTTTCTATAAAGTTCAATTCGAAACAATATAGTTGGAGATCGACCGTGGACAATAAATTTAAATTCTCATTAAAACTGAAACAAGATTCAGTATACCTCTCTCTAATTTTCAGATCTCGGAGATGTGAAGAGATTTCAGATAAAAATGTACACTGATTTTATGTTTATAATGAATCTTTAACTTAATGGTCAATTGGTGATAGGATTATCCGCTAATGAATCAATGGCTTACACACCAAATCACCAATGCCAATTTCAGTCAGGCTGTATTTGCCTGGGAACATTTTGTTTGTGGTCATTTTCCTTAATTTCAGAGCAAATGTAAATTCCAAACATTTTTAATGATTTATTATAAAATTTGTAAGAGTGAAAATACATGAAGTAGTTAACAGATATGGAAAAAAATAAATTTTCTATTTTATTTTCTATTATATATATATGCTGACAGGACTTTTATTCGCAGTTCGTAATCCCATTTAAATTGTGCCTCAAACCATTATCCGATTGAATTTTTGAATATTTGCTGAATATTCTGAATTTAAAGGTTTGTGTATGTTAAAGGTCATAACAGATAAATTCTTACAACATTATAATTTATTATTGTCTCTTCCTTTAAAATGAGAGAGAGAACACTTTGAAATTTTCTGTCTAATTTTACAATATGTAGGATTTTTAAAACCATTTTTGTGTTGTTCTTTCAAAACTCATAACGCTCGTAAGTACAAATTAAAAGTCGTAAAAATTCCATAGTTCACGAAAAGACAAGATTAAAAGCTTAATTGTATCACTGAAAGACATTTTTGCTCAGGTACCACAAGAAACAAATTATGAAAAGAATGCTAAAAATTATCTCGAAAAATCTCTTCTCTCTGGCTATTTCACTCGCAATTTCGCAGTTCTATCCTCACAGGAATTGCAATAAAAGTTCTCGCAATGTGACTTTGAAAGAAAAATTAAACTAATTTTTACCGCTAAGCGTGCTGCTTCGGCTTCTTAATTTGCTCAGTTAATGTTCAGCTTTAAGGAAAAATGCAATGAAATTCTCCCGTGGAAATTCAATGAAAAAACCCTTTAAATCTAAAGACTTTTAGAAATAACTTCAGATTCAGCTGAGACCTAATTTTTGAAAGTCATGGGTTTTTTTTTGCGTCGTAAAATCACTGACTAAAATATTTCATAAGTGCTTAAGTTTTCGTGAAATGTCCTGCTGTTAGAATAAGTCTTTTATGATCTTATTATTCGCATTAAAGATCGCGTAAAATCTTATAGTTGAAGGAAGAGCAATATACTTCTTTATTTTTAGTTTGATTCGAGTAGTAATGGAATAAAAAAAATAAAAATATACTCGTTGCATTTAACCAAGTACTTTAATAATGAACGAAATATATAACTTTTGAAATGAAAAATGCACATATCGTGAATTAGTTTATCATTCGATAGCTTACATTTCTTCATTGTGTGTGTGTGTGTGTGTGTGTGTGTGTGTGTGTGTGAGTGAGAGTGTGTGTGTGTGTGTGTGTGTGTGTGTTTGTGTGTGTGTGTGTGTGTGTGTGTGTGTGTGTGTGGATAATTTAATCACATTCCTGACGAAGACTTAATTATAAGCCAAAATACAACACCGTCACATACTCCTGCCTAGAAATAGATACTCCCAAATATTCACCTCCTAGAACCAGAAGTTCGAAGAATTCCTAGTTGAGCAGCAGAGCAGACTATCTTAAAAACAGCAACCAGCCACCACCAATTCTTACGTAATTCATTTGAAAAATTCACCCTTCGCATCACTGCCAACCCTTGAGTAACAATTCCAGCGATCTCTCAGTATAAATAACAAGACAGAACCAAAAAAAAACAGTCCCACGATTTTTAGGATGGTTGAGACAATTTTCATCAATGTAACCGGTGTAATACGTTTTTAAATTCTTCTTTTTCGTCGCATGGAACACCACTTTCAGCCCCGAATCATGGAGCTGCAACTGCATGCAAAAATGTAACTAAATAAAACATTCAACCCTTTCACTGCACTCAAATTTGATAACTCCCCTTGTAAATTTTTATATTATACTCGGATTGTAATCCTCAAAGTGTTTTTTATTCTTCTTTGTTCATGTATAATTATGTTCCCTTTCAAGTGTATTTATATCCTAATGTTTTTTTTTTGCTTTTGCTTTTCAATAAATTTCACACATACTCATCCAACCGACAGGGTGCCGTTTAGGCGCCGAGTTCGGGGGTATGCTGTGGTGTTATGTGTGTGTGTGTTCATCTGTTTTAAATGCCTAATATGATTCATAATGCCATTTGGGTCTGAAAAATAAATAACTTTTTTACAAGTACATTTATATTGCTCTGGATTGTGGTGGTGTTGTAAATTTGTATTGAATTAAATATGTGTTCTACATTTTATCTGTTGTATCATTTTCATTTACTTAATTCACTGACAAAGAGTCATCTGTAGCGCCCCCACTCCCTTTGCATTTCTAACCCTATCTTCTATTGCAGAAATGACTTGTTTTTCTATACTTTACCTACCTTAAAGTTTGTATACGGCCTTTCTGGAAACCTTGTATAATTATTTCGAAGTACTGAAAGCTTTTAGTATTGTTAGAATTTGTAATGTCGTTTTCAAGAAGTGTTAGCCGTATGGCTGGAAAAAGAAATTTACAGAGATTCTATGAGATACCGGAGGAATGAAAGCCATTGTCCTACCTAGTGGACAAATTTGGTGACCATTTTGGCGTGTTCGTGACTAATGTAATACAGGATAACAAAATACAGGATCCCGAAAGTACTAGGAATTTCTTCCTATCTCTATTAGGAGCGAAGTTATACAGAATGTTTCAGATGATTCCATGTGACGTCATGGCCTGTTTGGAGTGAACGCCTTTGGAATCTCTCTTTGGAGTTTTATCTGCAGTGTGAGCTAGTAAACCGACAGACGCCGAGGGGTGTTGAAACAGCTGTTGCTGTTATTATTATTGAATTACTAGGTGTTTGTGTTGCTAATTTGTACAAGTGCTGTTTCTCTTCAACTGTGCCTCGTATTATCCGGAATATTCAAGAATATAGCATCCTTTTCAGTTATCCTGCCTGTTAGACTAATTTCACAGTACACCCACTGGACGATTTTTCGTAACAGTATTTCCCTGAATTTTACACATATTTTCATGAAAATAAGAAAAGTAGATATTAAAAGATATATGAAAATTTTAAATTTATAAGGTATATCAACTGAGTACATTTTCTCTTAACTTCATCAGCTAGAAGATCGGTAAATTTTGTAATTCTACCGAAAATCAAAAGGGCCTTTAATACTACTCATATAAGAAGTATTAGACATTTTAAGGAATAAAAATAAGGAACAAAGCCAGAAACATAGAAATTACATTTCAATGTAAAAATAAGGCGCATTGTATCAGGTACGCGCAAAATGCAGAAGCATCCAAAATATCAATGAATAGAAAACGCCAAAAGTAATTTTGGAAAATTTGAAGGAAAATCTGACGTGAAACTTCAAGGGTCACCCCATGGAAAGGATTCAAAACGAAGATTCATTGGCAAAGAGCAAAAAAATTTTAAAATATTAAATGAATTAGAACAATATACCTTAATAAGATCATATATTTTGGTTCTTATTTAACCGAAAAATTTCAGGATAAATCCTCTAAGAGCGTTTGTTTTTCTAATTCAGATTGACTTTGAGCTAACAGCAAATTACACTTAACGCACTGAAACAAAATTTAAGTTAGCAAATTTCAGAAATACCAATGGTAATTTTATTTTAATTGAATCGCAAGCTGTCATGGTTATATTCCAAGATTAATCATTCGCACTGATTATTACTTTAACCCTACAGATAGCAGATAAAATGAAATTTCAGAGTAAATCGAGATTTTTTCAGCAAAAAACAAATAAATCTACTCATTTAAAGTTGCACTTTTACACGAGGACGTCAAATTTAATCTGGGGATCATAGCCCAATTCACAGCAGATTATTTATTGCTCCGTGGTGATGTTATTTTAGAAATGTTTAGCTTCATTTTGAATCAGCTCCTGTTGTAAAATAAAATCATAGCTGTGGTATGCTTTTTCTGATAAAATGGGCTGTGTTTCGCAATTTTTATTAAATCCTCAGGCAATCAGCTTAATGCTGTAAATAAATAAATTTCTCATTTAAATTAGCGTTATTTTGGTTATAAGAATATTGAATGATGCTTGTTGGAGTTAAAGTCATTTGCAGTTTTATTATGAAACTATCGTTCTAAATTTTATGATGTGTTTTGCATGCTGAGATAATATAAGCAGTAAAGCACCGTTCACACGTTTATCATTTATAGGTCGTTTCATAACGGTCCCGATTCATTCGTATGCATTGTAATTCGATTCTATTATACGTCTTTTCATTTATACGTCGTCATATGCCGATATATTTCTAAATCTAGATAGTATTGAACTGAACTTTTTATATAAGTTGCCTTATATATCTTCCTATTAAATTATGAAGGTAAAATCACTCTACGTTCTTCACTTGCGCAGTAAAAAATTATTTACTACAAATGTTCACTTTTTCTCTAATATTCAAAATATTAACTTCAAATTTTAATATAATGCTCCTCTAACATATTGCCACGTATTCTGAAATTAATTTTCATACAGTTTGGTTTAAAATTCTGCATGTGCATGCGGAGAACATAAGGAAAATTTTAGGATTTTTTAAGAAAACCTTTATATCTTCCCGAATATTTGTGCTGTGTTTACGAAAATGCATGTATATATTATGCACATAAAACATAAACATTTATGACATTCATCCCTTTTCTGGTCGACCCCCTAAATACCTTCGTGACAGAATATTCACTGTAAAATATGAATTCCGGCGATAATATATCCCACGATTATAAGCAACTCTTTGAGATCCATTTTATCCATAATAATTACATTATCCATATTATTACTCCATTTATTTAGTATCTTAAAAATTGAGCATTATTTTTGAACAACAGGACACTTAAGAAAGTTATGAACAACTGCTAAGTAAGCTACTGTAACGTATGTTCATAAGAAAATGTGCATATTCATAAGTAACAAACATTTTAATAATTCCAAGAAGAAAACGACCTGAGAAGAAAGATTCAATTTCTCTACAATACATGATACTAGTTTTTTTAGATAAGATTATACCAAAGGTACAGAGTAATACGCACTCTAAATCAAGAATTCTCATTTAGAGAACATGAAAAGCATTAGTAAAAAAATAATTTTATGAATCCTAGTGATCGTGAAATAACAAAAACAAAGAAATTATGTCACATTCTGTACCAAAAAGGCGTGATTGCTACTTTTGTAATTATCTTTATGGTTCCTATTCAAGTGATGCTTAAATATAAATAAGTTTCTTAATCGTTATTTATTTTTAACTAATTTATTTCAATGTTTTTAAAAGCAGGAAAGCTATGAAAAAACTGTATGGACTACATGGAAGAATTATTCAGAAAAATTATTTTATTTTAGAAGAATGATTATTTGTATCTAATTGCCAAAACTTACAGGAAGCAGTGCAATTAGTAAAATGTGAAAGTTGCAGTGAGAAATCTTCTGCACCAGCATTAATAATGGAATGTTGGGATTTTTTAGTGATGACTGAATTATTTGTATTCCAACTTTGATATGAGTTAATATAAGAAAATTCAATAATTCTTATAACATTGAAATTTGTGTCTGCCACTTTCAAATTTCAGAGAGAAATAATTTAAACATTCCTTTCTAAATGTGTAATGCTGCATTTTTACGTTTTTGTTAACATTTCATCAAAACTTAAAATACATGTTTCTACCAGTACTAACTAAAAACCGTAAGTATTCCATAGTTTAGGAAAAGTAAAGAAAAAACATAAACGCATGTCTCTGTAAGTAAAATTGCGGAAAGAACGTGAAGAATTACTCACAAAAGAACTCTTTTCTTCCAGAAATAATGACTTTGTATTTTATGCAATTTTAAACCTTCATTCTCGTTATAATTGCAATAAAAAGACCCACAATACACTTTTAAAAGAACAATTAAGGTATTCTTACCCAAAAGGTTTCTAACATTGAGTCCTAATTTACTGAAGTTACATTCACCTTCAAGAACTAATAGCTGGAATGAGATGAAATTCCTTCATGGAAATTCTTTGAAAAAAATCCTTTCAACCAGGAGATCTTAAGAAATATCTTCAGACTTATATTAAAATGGAGTGGCTTTCTATTTCGTAAAAGTCTATGAAAAAATCCAGAAGCAGTTAAATGTTTTATGGTATTTTCTCTAGCGTTCGAATAAGGTTTTTAATGTCGTATTATTCGTATTCAAGATCCTCAAGATCTTTTATCATTGAATAAAGAACAAGATAATTATGCATTTTCAGTTGGATATAAAACGCTCCAGTAGGAGCGGAAGAAAGGTATAAAAATATGTTTATTTAAATAAGTGCTCTCACAATGAATAAGACATATTCCTTTATAAAAGAAGTAATAGAAAAATAGAAAAAATCTATAGAAATCTATTAATAACTGTAATAAAAAGTGGAAAGTGATATTTTTATCAAAAATCTGAACTTCAGAACAAAATGAAACATCACTGTATTAAATTTAAATTTTAATCACATTTATAATACATGTTCATTGTTCTGTATTAAGTTAGTTAATTAAGAAAAGTTAAATAAGAATTAGTTAATTAGTTAAGAATTAATTATTAGTCCTTAATGAATGTTTAGGACTTATCTTCCGGATAATAATCATTGCTTCTTCATTCCCTAATAATATTTTAGTCTGCACCTCACGTGTTTAAAATTTTGTTTTGCCAAATTTTTGAATTTTTTTTTTCGTATTAGTACTCTAAAGCAAAGATGTGTTATGTATGATTTATTTTTATTATTTTCTACTTTATGGTCTTTAAAATATTCCTCAATTCATTATTATACTATAGAATCTTCTATTGAACTCTTTCTTAAATTCACTATCAGACCGCACATTTCATATGAAATCAAATTTTAATTAAAATTTAAAGTTTAACTGATAATTAAGTTTTGAAATAATAAAATAAGGCACCATCATCGAGAGCGCACAAATGCGTTAATTTTCAGAATTCTTGTACATCAGGAAGTGAGTGAAATGTCAATTTAAAAATTTCACCACTATAAAAGGATAAATATAAAATAAAAGTATGGAAAATATAAAATAAATGCGCAAAAAATAAGTACCTCAGGAGATACTCCGCTGTTATATTACTTCATTTAAAAAGTTCCAGAAATTTTAAAATATTTTCTAAATGCAAATTAATTATGCCATTTCCTGCAGACCAACTGTAAAGTGTCATGTGATCGACTTGTCAAAACATTTTTTATCTAGTTCGAATAAGTACAGCGCATGCGCTTAGTTCGTGATTACAGGCATCAAAACTTTCAGTAGAGGGGAAGGCCAAGTCGTAGCTTCTTCATCATGATAGATTCCTCCTGATGTCAAATTACCTATCAAAATATCACATTACAGTAATCCTACAAGTTTAATATTTTGATGTCGCCCCACGTGAACTTTTCTTCGGAAGAAGAATTTGGTTAAGTGGAACTATTCTCGAAGTTTCGAAGCAGTGCAGCGACGAAGACACTGGAAGATGTGGCAAAAGACGCTTACAATCCGCATTAACATCTTTGTATGAACGATAGCAAAAGTGTATAGTTTCAAATTGTGGTTACTTCGAAGGAAACAACAATTTAAAAGTTATGTATTGTTACGAACGCGCAATGCCGCTTCTCAACAATATTAATTTTATGGTTGCAAAGAGACATTTACGGGTCTATTCTCGTACCCCGGTTGGGTTGGAAGCGTTTCCCCTTTCGATCGCAGGACGTTAATGGCTTTTTCTCGACCGAAAGAAGAGGTCTGATACTCGTACCTCGGTCGTTTCGAACATCGCACTTTACGCTAGGAAGTGACACACAATCAAGCGGTCGTCATTGTTTCATGGTTTCATATTCAGTTCGAGTTTTGAATCGTCAAAGGAACTATAGCGAAGCGTACATTTGCTTCCCAATTCGAAATTATGTTGGATTATTTTGAAAAATATCCACAAATTTTAAGTAAGAAAGAAAGCGCATCTTTTCAAAAGACACTAACGGTAAGAGGTGGGAAGATTTAAGTTCTACTCTTATAAGATGCTTTATAATGCATCTTTCTTGCTTTCATAAGTCCATTGTTAAGGGGGGTTAAACCATTTATCTTTTACAAAATATACATTTATAATAATATTATACATTTATAGAACATAAATTGGAGTCTCTTTTTCAATATATTGATGTAATTTTACCAGATTTTAAGAGAGAGGAAAAGTAATAAACTTTTTTCCATGCCAATTATTTTAACATGAATAAATCTTATAAATTAATAATACAAACCATTTGTTTATTTTTCCAATCACATAAGAAAATAAAACATGAAAAAAGTTATTAAATTCAGCAAGTTTTCACAACACTAAAAAAATTACATCTTTATCAAGGAACAAGAAAAATTCTTTTATTATCAGATTTTGCAATTACTTTGTAAATATTTGACAAATTTCTTTGAATTAAAACCCAAATAAAAAAATTGTAATGATATATACGGAATGAAGAAAGTCATTCCACACTCAGTGTTTAAAAAAATGTTAAAATGTTACCCTAATTTAATTTAATAACTTAATTTAATAAGAAAATATTAAGTATTTAAACCTTTAAATGTAATTGATATTAGCTAATTATCAACTATCATTATTGACTATCTTGATGGAGTGGTAAAAGATTTAACTACTTTTAAAGATTTAATTACTTTAGATTGTCGTATTAAATTATTAGATTAAACTATTTAAATTCGATAAAAGATTTAACTACTTTTTAAAAAAACTAAAGTAATTGATAAATTCTTCTTCAGATTGGTCAAATGGATTACATTTATCCCGATAAACCCTTTCAAAACACAATTAACGTCTTAGCAGCCTCCATTTTAAACAAAAATTTGATAAGTTCTGATATCAAAACAACACTTCTCGCTAGCGAATCGCGTTTACGCCAGGTGCAGAGCTGGCGAGAAATCGGAGTCCTTTTTTCGACCGAGCAAGATCCCAACCGGTTGGAAAAACGGGTCCGAGAATCGCACTTGTCCTTAACGGGCGGAAAAAGTGACGTCTCCCAACCCAACTGGGGATACCAGAATAGACCCGTTACAGAGGTTTCATTGGAAACTAGTGGAATGGAAGCCATTCATACTCGACCTTAGAGACAATAGGAAGGTTCTCGAAAATACTAAAGTTTTCGTCCTATCTCTACTAGGAACAAATAAATAGAATGTGCAAGATAATTTTATGTGACGTCACATCATATCGGAATAATATTACTCTTGTTTATGGGCATTCTGTAATCTATATATCAGTTTTGCATTAAATATACATAATATGTAACTTCTATGCATCATTTTAATGCTATATTGATTTAAGAAATCTTAAAATATTTCCATAGAAAACAATCTGAGGTTGACCTCTAACCTTTTTCTCTTTAGAAATAATAATTAAAAATCGAATTTTAAAAGAAATATTTCAGTAAATTGAAGCTTTTATCCCAATTTTTTTTTTTCATTTGCATGAATTTAAAATCTGGTGAAGATTCAAGTTGCAAAAGAAAATTAAAAATTATTGAAACTGCATACTTCTATTATTATGATGTTGTAAACCCTTACTGTTAACTAGGTCTACATATTTTAAATTTCGATTTTTCAAGTTATCTTCCACACGTATAGAAGTATAATTATATATAATATATAAATAAATAAGAAATAAGATGAAAAAAATTATTTTAAATCTTAACTTATTTTCTTTCTTTTATTTAAAAACAAACGCTCTGTAAATTGTCAGCCTTTGTGATGATTTTTTATGTTAATTAATTATGTCTATGGCCTTTGAGATAATACGTTAAAACATACATATCCTGATTATAGGTATAATGTGAATATTATTAAAGAACAAAATATTGAATTTAATGTAATATTTAGTGTGAAAAAACATTTGTCTTTGCCTGTCATATTGGATTCCCCCCTCCTGCTTTCCTGAATAAAAGCCGGTTAATAATCAAAATTTAAAAAAAAAGAATTTTAGTTTTCAACATAAATTCATTCGAATATTTTTCATTAAAATTGTTTGCTGTTTATTCGAATTTCGAAAATTCGTCTTTTATTCACAAGAAAAGGAAAATATTTTATTTCATGAAAAGATATAATTTATTGAAATCAACCCATATTTTTCTATTCTAGTGATTGTTTCACAAGTAATTTAATACACTTAATGCATTTTCATAACAAAAATCACCGAGAACTGAAACAAATTAAAGAAATTAATTATATTTTGGAGATGATAGAAAAAAATATGATTCCGTTCTTCTGTTATTGGATTATAATTATTATTGTTTTCTTTCTATTTGAAATTACACATTGCCTAGAAAATAAAAAAATTGTTAAAGATTTTTATTCATGTGCACAATAAGATGAAAAATAGACAGTGAAAATAAAATCGTAATGAAAATGCAGCAATAATGAAAATGGCTTCGGGAAGGTAAGAAGAAAAAAATAAGTATTATTGCTAAAGAAAGGTGAATTTTGAAATAGTTATCTATTTAGAAGATTTCTATGAATTTTGTCTCAATATGAACAAAAACTAATGAAAAATTTCGTTGAACTAATAAACAAAGAACTAGATTTGAAAAAAGGATAAGTTTCATTATTCATTTTTAAAATCATTTAAGAAATGCTTTTTTTAGCTATATTCGGCAGATCTACAATTTTTAATGAATAAATAAAAATATTAATTGTTTCTTTTTTCTAAAAAAAATTCAGTCCTATCTTTTTGCTTATAAATAAATTAAGTACGTCCTGCTTAAGTTAAACATTTTAAATAAGGCATAAGCATTTTCGACAAGTTTGGGTGTTCCTATTTTTACATGTTATTTATCGTTTTTTACAACTGCATTTTGATGGGTAGAGCAATAAATTAATTAATTCTATTTGATTCTGTCATAATTTCATACGTGTGTTTGGCCCAACACGTCTGAATCCCATTCCAGCTACATGGATCTTTATAAATCAACGGAAGTATATAAAGCATGTTTATATATTAGTTTTATTATTAATATTTAGAATTTACGGAATTTTACACAGGCGTTTCCTGCATAAATTAATCCCAAAAAATGATACGAATATCTTGCAAATATCTATCTGAAAATATGGGGAATGTATTTTTTAAATTTTGCTTATTACAGATTTGCATTAAATTGCTATTCTTTAGTTAATTTAAAGTACCTTAATTATACTTTCAGCAGTATATCTAGAAATAGATATTGTTATTAACTGCAATAATCAGAATTATTTTTAATGGAAAATAAATCAATCAGCATTCAAGATTAAAATGGTTTGCCATCTGTCAATTGATTAAGTTTTCTCATATCTTTTGGAGTTACTTGAGTAGAGAAATTTTCTGAGTTACTTGTCATTCTGGTATTTCGAATGCGACATCAATTTCAAAAGTTCTTGTAGGAAAATATTAGGCTCAATTTTTAGAGCTCAAATTACTACTGTTCTTTGAAAGTGAATATGAACGAACATATTGAGCGATTGTCTGTTTCACATTAAACTTTCAATTGTGTTGGATTCATTAATTTATTTTTCCAATTCCAAAGTTAATAAGAAGTTTGTAAGAATGCTTCTCATGTTCTTCATCAAATTCTTTACAAAAAAAATTGACTTAAAACACTCACCTCCTTAGACATAATAATTTTCTTTGAAAATCACTGTGTTCACAGATATAAAATATTTATCATTAAATTCAGTAATCTGCCATTTATTTTTAAACTATTTACCCTTTTTTCATCTTAATATTTTGCTTATTCTGAATTGTGTAGTTTATAATCGCTTTTACTTGCCATGTGATCTCCGAATTGATGAATTTTTCATCAGCAAAAATATTTTCATTTTTTAAATTAGGCACCACTTTAATAATGTATATTATAGGATGATGCATTAATTTATGATGCAAAATAATCAATTTGTTCTGTATTTAATTTAAATCGTGTTTCCATAGAACTGTAAAAGGATAAATATGAAAAACTGAATAATGGTACTTGCACACGGAGGCGAATTCGGCTGACAACTGAAAACAAGTCGGTAGTGTTTACACAGGGCGTCTAACAAATTGGTGCATATTCGGCTTCCGAGGCCATATTCGGCGGCAAGTATTCTACCGATGAGTGAGAGATGTAGCTGAAAATTGGATGACTTACTTGAAGGGCTCCATAAGATGAGGAATCCATCTAATCTAATAAATAAAATTTCCACAGCTAATAACTGCATAGAACTGTTTCATAAAATCACAAATTGAATTCATTATTATATAACTTGTTTTCAGTTTCTACATTTGATATTTTCGTCACTTATGAAATATCCTAAGAATATTCTTGTTACCCTAATAAATAGTATGTTTGTAATTGGTATAAAATAATTTGATTTTGATAAAATTTTCATTGTTAATTATTTTTAAACAATACAACAATTCATAATGATTATTGCATGTGTTAGTTTGCAGTAAAATTTTCATTTAAAATATTCTTCAAGGGTGGTGCTTTCGACGTTATTCCCCACACACACTTACACACAAGCTACTTCCTAGGGATGAGAACATCTAAAAAAAACTGAGTATGTGCAAATTCGCAGGGAACTTAAAAGTTATATGCTAAATATTGATCTACTGATCTAAAATATTAACACGTTGGCTGCCGATCACGAACTTTGACTCACTCCTGCGATTCATTCCTACTATCTAATTTGATGACGCCCTCCTTTTCTGTAGCTAAGATATAGCAGAGAAAGGGACATCTAATTATGTAGAAAGTCCGAATCTCAGGCTTAAGACACGGAGGCGAACGCGTTAAAAATTTTCAACCGGCTAGATAAAAAAATATTGTTATCTGTATTTTTGCAAAACATACATAAAAATATTATCTGAATTTTTTTAAATTCAGGAAAAAATTCAAAATTTACATCGTTGAAAAGATAATATTTGATTTTTAGGTAGTGCAAAAATTACTTTTTTGGCAATAATATTTTCGGAAGTCAACGCGAAAAGATAAAGAAAAAAAAATTAGCTTGATTTTGCGTTCCCGTCCAAGACAGCTACACGTGCACATTCGCTTTAATTATTTCTCGAGATCAATAATATCAGCACCTATAGAATATAATTAATCGAAAATGTATCAAAAAATGTTTTAAAACATCTAAAATTTTATTCCATCCATAAACAGATTCGGTGTTTTGAGCTGACATTCAAAAAATAACACGTGTGAACATTGTCTCTCGTTTCAATGGAAGCAGATGCCGAACGTGATCACAAACCCCGGAGCGTTTCCATTGGCGAATGAGGCTACGCTTCCGCTGAGGAGCAGTTTGGCCGATTTGCAGCGCCATTAAACAACACGGGATCATGTGTCGTCTCAGAGCAGCCCAGTTGTTCGAAACCACCCGTTTGCCCTTAGAGTGCGAACAGACTGGTCGTTTTCGGCGAAAGCTGTGGCCGTGAGGCGACACATGACCCCGTGTTCTTTAATGGCGCTGTTCACACTGGCGCGGCAAACTTGTGTAACCAGATCTCGTCGCGCGCGTATCACCCTTTCCCAATGAAGCAGCTCCGGTTTCGCCGGCAAATCGTCGCATGGTCCCATACTAACGAGTGACAGTGTTCACACGTGTTTTTGTACGAAAGCGTTTTCGCTCTACCCGGATGGCAGCTCCAAGCACCGATTCTCTTCTTTAAAGTTAAATAAAAACTTATAAGATTTTAGATGATTTAAAACATTTTTTGTTTCTTTTTCGATTAATTATATTTTGTTATGCTGATATTATGATTTTTTACAAGTAATTAAAGCGAATGTGTCTGTATTTGTATAGGATGAAAATGTAATATCAAGTTAATTTTTTTCACCTTTTCGAGATAACTTTCGAAAATATTATTGAATTGTAATTTTAATGTAATATTTAATTTAGAAGGATAATTATAACATTTTATTTGATAATAAAAGCTTAATTAAACTGTTTTATTATAAAGACATATTCATATTTTGTTTTCTTATAAATATCTTTAACAGGCATATTGTGAATAAATGCTTTTGCTGAAATTTGTATCTACGATAATATGAGGGGACGGGTTTTTTTTCAAGGAAATAGTCTTTTCATCGGCACTCGCTTTATATTCAGATTTTCACTGTTACATTAATTAAACTGGTCGTTGATTCATTAAATGCATCAAGTTTCCATCAACATTTAATTTTTTTACTTTCTCGTATAGGAAATATACAAAGAGAAAATATTGTAATCGTCAAAAAATTCGAACTCGAGATTTTGACGAATTTCCACGTTTTACACCTCCTTGAGTTCGAAAAACACAATATTGGAATTGTGTCTGTCTACGTATCTGTCTGTGTGAACACGATAACTCGAAAACTATTAGAGCTACGGGGATGAAATTTGGTATGTGATCTTGACACATAATTTGTAGGTTTTTATCAAATTTTGGACAAAATCAGTCCACGGGAAGTCTGTCTGTCCGCGTTTATGTGAACACTGTAACTCAAAAACTTGAATAGCTAGATGGATAAAATTTGGTACACAGTTTTATCATCAGGAATGTAGGTCCGAATCAAATTTTTGATATTAAGGAAGTTGCTAAATTTTAATTTGCTTTTTCCTAATTTAAAGTCCATTTCATAAAAACGTTAATTACGCCGTTCTGAAAATAAATAAACAAGCTATAAAAAATTCAGTTACTTGTTTTTCGTTAAAATTATTTCTCCACCACAGTGCAGTAAACAACGTCCAGATGGTCCAAATTCGGTGACTCCATCCTAATCATTTCAACGATGTGAATTTCAAAGTTGTGCAATTTTTTCCTTAATTTTAATAAATTTCAGAATATATTTATATTTATACTTTGCAAAAAAAGCAGATAATAATTAATGAACCGGTTGAAAATTATTAATGTTTTAGGTCAGTTGAACAATATTTAGCTTATAACTTTTAGGTATAACCTTTTCAGTTCCTTATGTTCAAATTTTATTATTTTTTTAATTTACTTGAAAAATTTGACTTCAGAATCATAAATAAAAATATATTGAAAAATAATTTTTCTCTTCCTAGCCTTTGTAAAATATGAAATTACTCACTTTTTAAAGCGATTTTTTTCCCTACAAAATAACACATGCAATGATCATTATGAATTGCTATATTGTTTAAAAATAACTCAAAATGGAATTTTTATCAAAATAAAATTATTTGAAATTCAATTACATGCCTACTATTTATCAGGATAAGCAGAATATCCATAGGGTATTCTTTAATTTGTGAGAACATTATATGAAACACTGGAAAACAAAAAATTATATACTAATGTATGTTATCCTTAATTCAATTGAGAATTTTCTGAAACAGTACCATACATTATAAGTTGTGAAATTTTTATTCATTATATGCAATAAATTTTTTCTTCGATGGGAGCTCTTCAAATAAATTCTTCATTCAAATAAAACACCATTTCTGAGCCACGTATATCACTCACTCAGAAAGATTAATGCCGAATGTGGCCACGAAAGCCGAATATGCAGCGCCACCCTGCAGCGACGATTCGCCAAACGCCCCGTGTGAACACCACCGACACGTTTTCAGCTCTCAGCCGAATTCGCCGTAGCCGACTCGTGTGTTCGTAACCTTACACTTACATACGACTCGACTTAAAATACTGAGAGAGGGGTTAGTCTGAAAGATTTTGTGTTTTAGTCAACACATATATGTATTAGTTACATAAAAAATAATATTATTATTCAAAAAATTGTTTAAAATTTTTGAATAGAAATTAACTAGCAGGAACAATCAGAATGAATGAATGGTAAATATGTTTGCTCTATTGAAAATGAGCAAATAATCAAGATGAAAATTAAGTGAATGGTTAAAAGCATATCGTTAGAAATTACAAAACCTGACATATAATTTTTAAAGCATTAATAGAAATAAAATCATTTATAGTCCTATTTTTATAAAATTTCTCTTGATGAATCTTTTGGATAAATAAGGTTCATCTACAACGAATTTCATTGTAAAGATATTCTAGCACTGTGTTTTTTATATTTATATGCATGTTTCGAAAACTTAGCTTTGTTTCGTAGCTGTATGTTTTGTTGCTTGTCATAAAGGGTCAAGGCCACAAACTAATCAAATATTACTATTTTGACTTAACAATTCAGATCAAATATGAAATTTCTGTTATTGAGTAAATATCTGTAACTTTTTTCCCGTAAATGCTTGTAAAGTTCCATTTACCTTTTTATAGTAATAATATATGAAGCTCTACATAAACTGTGTCAATTATTGTTAAAATATTATTTATAAGAATCATAAGAAATAGGAAGAATAAAAAGTTAATCTTTAAAAACATATAAATAACAAACGTTTCCAAATATAATATCTCAGTTAAAATTAGCAATGAATTAGTTTAAAACATAATGTTTTTTCATTAACAGCCCAATGTTTTAATAATTATTTTTTTGTCCTGCCTCAAGCTTAGCTCAGCTAACAATAAAACAGAGACTTGCTAATAACTTAATTTACATTTTGATTGACTTAGCAAACCTATAACTAATTTATTATTTTCTCTTAACAATTTAAATAAATAAAAATCTAAAGAAAATAAGCATATATTCATCAAACTCCTAATAGTATCGATCGTCTGAACTGTTGTGTTTGACCTGACGTTCCCACTCATTGGTATTATGAAACAGAACTGAAGATTTAAGTGTCGATAATAACTCCATTCATAATTTCTACGAAACTGACAAAATGTTTTATCTAAAGTACATTGGTAGAATTTAAGTATCGTTTTCCAATGTAGAATGTTCCCATCACTAACTTCAATGAACTTAAATAGAAAGAATTCGAATAAGCTTAATAAAAATCATAAGAAACACTCATCATTGAAACTCTAAAACATTCTTAAACGTTTAATTCTTGTTAAAAATTATTTGTTCATCTTTTTTATATATAGATAAACTAATTATCGTGTAGTAATAACTGCATATAAAAATTAGATAATGGATATTAAATGAACTAAACATTGAAATAATAATAAATATATTAAATAGATACCATAAAAAACAATAATTAAAACATATTAAATACACACTAAATCATTTTTAGTAAAAATTCCAATCTAAATTCTATATATAAAAGATAACATATCAATAGTAAAGTGGATCGAAAAAATTATTATTAATTATTATTAAGTTTTCCTACTAAATCGCACTAGAAGTCAAAAGGTGTCTATTGACTAGCAAATCACTACTGAATTTTTCAGAATTGTTGCATTTTTATCTTCATTTCCTGTAAGAAACTCAAATGATCCATCATGAAGTCAGTAGGGTTATATTTTTATGACTTACTTTAAAAACGAAAAGTATTTCAAATAACATGATTGCTTAGTTTATTAATCAATTTCCAGTCAGAGTCATTTAAAGAGGACAAAATCACGTTCAAAAAGGAAAAAAAATGTCTGTCAATCTTTGCTTTTGAATAAAGAGTAAATACTTCAAAAAATAAGGAAATATACTTCATCAAAACTATAATAGTTTTCTTAAATACAACTTAATATTTCTTTTCTGTAAATGAAAATAACTTGTGTTTGTTTAATAGCGGTTTTACTTAAATCAGAATGATATAAAACATTTTTACACTAGGCTTTTTTGAAATTGACATTTCAGGTACAGGACTCGCTCAAAATTGTCCTCATGTTAATTCAAATATTGATGTAAATGTCGGATATCATGTAAATTTTAACAAGATTTCAGAATTTTTTGTGTTTCTGGTACTTTATTACAACTTGTGCAGAATGTTTATTAATAGATAGAGATATGGATCTTATGATAATAACAAAACTTAGAAATAGGGCAAAGAATATTTCAGGAACTTAAAACGGAGAGAAAAGCTGGAAGGGAGATAGAGAAGAAAAAGTAATTCATGGAGAATATTGTTGGAAACAAACGAAATAGAACTAGACTTAAAAAATCACAGAAAAAAATGCTATTTCTTCGCATGCAGATTTTTTTGCACATGGAGAATAATTAAAAATGGACAAACAAAAGCATAGAAATTTGTCTATTTTATCTTTGCAGTTTGTTTGAATCATTATATTTGCACCATTATAACAATAAATAAAAATATACTAGCTACGTGGCCCGGCCTCGAATAATGCGTCATTCCCTGGCGAAGAAAGAAGTGAGGTCATGGGCATGCCCAGCATTCTCTCATAAATAAATAAGAAGAGCGGGTCAAACATTCCGTCCGAGAAACCGCGTCGAAATCGGCTTATTTAAAAAATTATACCGTTATTTTTTTTAAAAAAAACCTTTATACTGTATTGTTTCGAAATGAATGATCTATCCGATCCCGGAATTATTTTTTGTCTGACTTTAGTGCGGAGGGAAGGACGTATACTCGACATTCTCTCCTAAATAAATAATGAGAAAAGAGCGGTTCAATCATTCCGTCCGCGTAAACGCGTCGAAATTTACTTATTTTTAAAAATTCACAACGAAAATACAAAAAAATCGGTATTTTGTAAAATTCCTATTCCGGAATTATTTTTTTTGTCTGACGGAAGGAATGAGATAACCCAGCAATGATCGGAATCCATATTTTTTCATATGCCCGCCACCAATTTACAAACTCATGAATCAAGATGCACTGAATACATGAAATCTCAAAGTTAAATCTCACGGGAAAAAGACATTTTTATTAAAAAAAACCTATTTGAACGATTTTGATTTCCCTGTTTCTTTGCATCAATTACCAAAACCAGCACACAACGCCATCCATATTACATTATTGCATTGTTGAGGGATCCATATTGTATTGTTGATACTTCCAACAATGCAAGAGAAACACGCAATTAAATATTTTTAAACAATAAAAACGATTTGAATTGCGTTGCAACAATGAAAAGTATTGTTGTAAATTAGTTTTTAATTAATATCATTTTTACTAATTAAAAATTCGGAATTTAAAAGGTCGAAATGGATTCCGTGGATTATTCCCCATCTTTTGGTACTTTCGGCGCGGTTCTACGTTCAGCGGTTCGTGAGAAGACAGCCAGACATAGATACATATGTTTGTTTACCTTCGCTTTTAATAGGTTAGATAAGTAAATAATTAAAAGTTACAAATAATATTTCCTGATATTTCACGGGATTGTTTCACGCATAACCAATATTCTACAGTCAAATACTCTTAAATATTATTAATCTACAATTTACGCTGCAATATATGCCTATTAATAGCATGTATCTATGTTTCTAACTTGGCGAAATATAAATTGGTGATTGTAGAAGCTGAAGGACTCTGCCAAGGTTTATTTCTGCGATATATCTCGAAAATGGAGGGCGGTGGATGCCAGGAGACTATCGATAGCATATCTAGACGTCATAAGCTTTCATATGAAGTGGTTCTAGATGGGGGACTGTCTGAAGGTTTACTCCAATATGAATGAACAGTGGAGAAGTATTTTTTCGATTTCTCTTGAAAATAGAGGGTGGAAGATTCGACCATTTATGACAATCTAGATGTCTTTCATATGAAATAAAAATAATCGAAATCAGTTCATTGATTGGGATTGCACACTGTTCCTCTGGTTTTGCCAACTATTTGAAATATATAGATTAAACGTTAGTTAATCAGATTTTACTATCAGCCTCCGATAAAAAATTGCTAATTAAAACTTCAATCAGAGCATCACACAACCTCTCAATCGCAGAAATATTCCGAAAGAAGAATCCGCCGTCTTTTGTATTGGCTTTCAATGCCCTCCGGGGAAATACGGTTCTCACTGAAAACTTCATCCGGCAGCACGTGGAAGTAAAGGCTTCCCGATGAATTGTTCGGAAGACGGGCTTTTCCATTCAAGGACTTTCGTCTTGCTATCCGGCAGCTGCAACACCTGAGCACCTTTGTATCTACTCTTTCCATGCATGGATTGATTCAAGGGTGCACCGCGGTTAATTATAAGCATTTGACGGGTTACGGGAATAACTTGCTGTGTCTTTTAGATTGAATTATGCATTCAGTGAGATTCTTAATCAGTCTTAGGGAATATGTAAGTACGAAGTTGTTATAAAATGGTGTTTCTTACATGCGATTAATCAGGTCAGTGTCGGCGATTGCATGGAAAAAGTTAGGGGGCAAAAAAATTTATAGACATCTAAAAGACCCGGGAATATAGGGAGTTGACAGTAAAATTTAAAAATTTAGTTAAGAAATTAGCTATTTTTCCCGAACACTGTTGCTTTTTTATAATTCCTGGTTTCAGGCAGCTAAAATTAAATAAAAATTTAATTTTACCCTACGAAAGTAGGGGGGGGGCGATTGCCCCACACTCGCCGCCACTGGATGAGATATAGAATTAGGAATGAAGTTCTACTTTGGGTGTAAGAGTGGGAATTGAAAGTTTTTTTCTTTACTAATTCCATTCACTCAATATTCGAATTTACGAGTTTTAAAACTATAAAATTAGTTTAAGAAATCTCACTTAAGTTACAAGGAATAATTGCGCACATTTTTAACCTAAAAGATGTGTTCGATTGAAGCGAGCGAGCTATTTCTTCAAGCGCATGAATAGCTGTGTGACGTACTTCTAGCTTCTCCAAATGCTTTCCTCCAACTAAAACCCACCACGTTGGCGTGTGCGTGATCGTATTTATAAAATCCCGTGTTGTCTTCTTTTAGTTTTCGTCATGTTAAAATGTAATAAATGTAATGTCTGAAAAAATATACGTCCGGGATGTGAATAAATAGCAACAGAAGGCCGAATAAAATATGTTATATCTTATTGCATTTTTTAAAACGCAATTTTTAAAATATGTTCTATAGATATCAAAATTCAAATAGAACAAAATTATTAGTTTACAGATATGTCTGTAAAATTATTCACCGTAATTAAAAGTTTCGTAAGGACATGTTGAGTCGTATCATTGCAATCCTAATCATTCTGGTAAATCAATTTATTGCGAACACATTGAGTCGTATCATTGCGACCCTAAATATTCTTGTTAAATCAATTTATTGCGAATGTTGGCATACTGAGTCATATCATTTGCAACCCTAAATATCCTTATTCAATCAATTTCTTGCGAATGTTGACATGCTGAGTCGTATCATTGCAACCCTAAATATACTTACTAAATCAATTTTTTGCGAATGTTGACAAGCTGAGTCTTACCATTTCAACCTTAAATATCCTTGTTAAATCAAATTATTTTATTAAGTAAGAAGTTATTCGCTAATGCATTTCACATTGGCCCATCTTCTGAATTAATTATGGATAAAACACCTCAAAGAGGACATAAGTTTTGCCATAAAGCAAAAATTCATTCAAAAATTTTACCATGAGAATTACATTTGATGCTTTCAATGAGAAAATAATGGGACTTTTTTTAACAGGAATAAGCGAATTATTGAGTTTTTGTAAGAGTCAATTTAAGTGAATTAATCCCAACACTCTCTTTCGTATTTCTTTTTGAAGTAGATTGAGTACAATATTATTATAAAAATCAAGACGACTGAAAAAATATGAAAAGATTACATTTATTTTATATATTACCTTTACTTTACACCACTAACTAAGCACGGTGCTATATAGCTCAAGAAGGTATTCAACATCTTAATGAATCAGGTTTTTAAACTCAGTAAAAGTTTTAGCACAGATAGCTGAAAATTTGGTCATTTTTTCAGTTTTATTGCCTAACCAAGAGATAAAATATAGGTCTAAGTTTGCAACAATTTCTCGAAATCTAAGGAGGCATTAATTTTTCACCAAAATCCAATTACAAATTTCGATACTGATGTTAGATGGCAATCTTTGTAAACTTTTGCCGCAATTATTTTGCATCCTTTGTTTAATTAAATTAATATTGAATATGATACTTTCAAATCATCAACAATAAATAATTTAAATGTTTTATGTTATTTTTGTTTCATTGCTTTAATATAAAATATTTATCCAAATCTGTGGCATTTTACAATTAACTTTTTCCAGTCCTTTTAGATAGTTTCCTCATTTTCCATTGTTATATGATATTACATATCAAGAAAACAAAGCTTAAAAATTACATTAATTTTCTGTTACTTTTTCCCCCACAGATTAAATATATTCAAAATTATTATCAAAAACATTATCAAATTATATAAACGGATTATTTCGTGATTGATTTTCCCCTGTCGTATGATCTGATAATAAATTGTTCAATTAATTAAAATATTTTTTTGTGGCATGCTTTATTATTATTTATTATTTTTTTACTTTATATATTATTGGTTCATGAATTAATTTATCATTCAAATTAATTAATGTTTTTGATGAGTAATTCACATGATATTTCTGCATATTAGGAAACGTTTTTAAAAAATTAAAAACTGAACCGTTTTTTAAAAGTAAGTTAAGTACAAATTAGGATTTAAGATAAAACCTATAAATTTCCTTAACCATTATTATATGGCATTGAAATAAAAAGGACTGTCTCTGCATTTGATCAAGTCTTAATGGTGCGGATACATTTAAATTATTAAATTTAGGGTTAATTCTGTAACTACGCCTATTTATTCGCCTAAGAAAAACAAGTTTCCTTTTTCATGTGTGAATAATTGTGAAACATCTATGCAAATTTAATATATATCATATTTTTCCAGTAAATATGCCTGCACCTTTTATATTGTATCATGTTCCATCAAAATAAATTTATTTGCAAATCGCCAGACTAAAGATTAAAGAGAACATTATGAGAAAACTTTTATTTATAATTTAATATCTTTTCATCCATTTATTTCACAAATTTTATGTTAGAATGTATCCTATCTTTGAATGAATAAATTCTTTCTGAGCCAGTTTTTATTCTCCGAAATAGCCATATTTTGGATTATGCATAGTCTAGGAAGAATAATTAATGTATCATTCAAAATAATAATTTTATGTGTAAATAATTTAAATGGCGTTTCTATAGAACATTTATTTTGAAAAAAAAAATAGCAAGAAGCAGCATCTTCATGAAAACTTGATGATTCCTCGTCCGTTCATTTATGGCTAAAAAACCCCCTTGGAGTACCTACACGAATCTAAAAAATACTGTAAGTAGTCTGAAATAAACTGGATTTGCTTAAATAGTTACGATTCTTTTTGATTAAATGAATACATACGAATGGAAGTTCTATGAATTAAGTTGGTTTGATTGAATTATAAGAATTGCTAAAAAAAGGAAACAAAATGTTTATCAATAGAAAGCAATTGCACTTCAAAGGATCAAATCATCTAGATGAAAACTGAGTGAATGATTAAATATAATTGTTGAAATCACAAAAATAAGTAATTTCAAAGGAACTAATTTAAAATTTTTAAAAAGTAATTTATTTAACTTTCTATCAACTGAAATATATATATATAATATCTTTGATTTAACTTAAAGTCGTTTGTGTATAACTGCTTTAACTATCAAAACATAGTTTAATAGA
>BGPR01018525.1:9649-30720 GCA_013235015.1 Araneus ventricosus | reverse complement strand
AATTTTGAAAAATACTAACATTATTAATTTTATTACAATGCTGTATTTTTTACACGCCTCAAATTAAGAAATTCTATAAAATAAAACATTTTATTTTTAATGGTATTTGCACCTGAAACATCTCTTCGATAGTTAGGATATTATATTTTTTAATTTAGCATTTCTTTTAGAATTAAGTTCAGAATGAAAGTTTTTGACAGCTTCACTTTTACTTTTTATCTCAACTTTTCTTCTATTAGTTCATTTACATTTCGCCACCATTAAAATTTGGTTCATGGTCTCTTTAAAATGTGTTAGTTTTTTCTTATGATTTATCCTTTAGTTGCATCTGCAGACATCTTTTTGCAGCTTTTGTCAGAGCTTTTTTTCTTTACTGGCATTTAATTCTTTTATTCTCTCTTCTCTTAATGATTTATTTGTTTAAACCGGTAAACATTCGTGAATTTCTTACATTTTCTCACCAGTTTCAGGATCAACTTTTCTTTGAGAAAGTCATGTTTGAGCTTATACAAACACCGATTTTTTTTTTTTTTTTTGTGAGCGCAGCTCCTTGCCCAATACTGCATGGCATTAAATGTTGAACATTTAATCTATTGCTTCAGATTAATAATCACATTATTCATTGTTTTTAATTTGTGTGAAGAATGCAGTAATTTAACTTTTTAGTAACTTAAACATTTTAAATTCTGTCCTAGTGTTGGACATTTTTAATTGTAAAAATATATGATTTGGATTGGATTTCTGTTTCTAATATTCATGCACAGCTTTATTGGGTAAAAAAATTAATTAAAAATCAAATTTAAATTATATATATATTTGTGTGTTTGAGTAAGCCTCATTTTTATGCAGTCGGCTTATTTTTTAAAAAGCTTTTAATTTTATAACATTGATTTTAATTATAACCAAATTTTCATTTTATTATATATTATATTAATTCATGCATAAATGTTATGAAAAATGGAAATTTTACTTCACAAATTCTTTTACTTGCGTGCGATTCCCACACTTGAACTTTTTTAAATTCACGCACAATTTCCTCATTTTTGCTTTTTTTAATTCGCGCGTGATTTTCCTCTTTTTTGCTTTTTTGTGAGTGGCATCCCTGAATTGAAGGCATACAAGAGAAAACAGAAACATCTGGTTGCAAATTTTCGGCTTCTGCCAAAGAAAGTGTTATTTTGTGTGGAACTGCTTTTAAGTTTTAACTATACACTCTGAAAACCACATCTTGCTATAAGTTTTAAAGATTAAACAACTATGCGCTCCTTTTCACGAGAGAACTGTAATTTTTCTGATCCTTTATGTACAGGATTTTTTTTAACTAGTTATGATATGGAATATTTGTTTCATTAATTTTCAATTTATAATAAATGAATAATTTATTTAAAGAAAAAAATAATGCTGCATCTATCCTACATAAGATGCAGAATGTTAAGCCAAACCATATAGCCATTTTCTAAATATAAGACTAAAAAAAAAGGGAGTTTTTTTTTTCCCCTTAGCTGCAAGTTGAAGCAGAAATGTCCCCCCCCAAAAAAAAAAAGATATTATATCATTATAATAAAAATTCCTCAATAAAAAGATCCTGGAAAGTGGAAGTTAGAATGAATAACATATGGCATAAACTTGTCCATTTCAGTTTAATGTGTTACCACACTCACTTATAAGGAAATTGTGAAAAAAATATCAGTTGAGGAATGGAAGTCAGAACAGCTAACTATAATACCCCAACTCAAAAGAATACAAATATAATTAAAAATCTGTTGTTTTGTAAGCCATATATTTTGACTACCCATTTTACCCCACCTTGATCCAATGTAATAATTGTAAAAATAACTGCAAAAATCTTTCTCATTAACAGTTCTTGGTGACACCTTATAGGCAAAAACTATCAATGCATAGTTGAAAACTTTTTAAAAATTTCAATTGTTTGATACAAGATTTTAAATAAATTGGCAGCAGTGGAGCACATTTATTGTATTATAGTAATTATGCATGTTCAGGAAACAAATCACTGTTCCATTTCATGAAAAATTGCTATGAAACTAAAATGGGATATGATGTTATATTTTCCATTTATTGAGATAGATAATTTCTAGAGGAAAATTAAACTTTTTCAATAAATGACTTTTAAATATGTAAGAACAAGCAACTTTTTAAAAATATTAATTGAAAATTTCATTATATTAATTTAGAATAAATGAACTGTGAATACTACATTAAATTCATAAACAATTTTAGTTTGTTTTAACTAAAAATAACATTCCAGCTGAACTTTAAGTTTCTGCTGTTATATATAATTATAAAAGTAGAACCTTTGAGTTTTTGAACAAATTTATTAGCATTATGGAGTTTTGATTAATATAAATACATTCTGCATATAAGAAACAAAGAAAAATTTGGGATAGTCAATACATGTAATCGAAAAGAGAAGCAATTTTTCAAAATTCACAATATTTCCTTTCATTTCATTAAATAGAATAAATGAAATGAACAGTAAAATAATTGATCACTTAACTTTTAATCACAAATAATATTTTAAATTTCACTGGCTATGAAAGTGTACTGAAATTTGGTTACTTAATCTACTAATTTTATCAACATTTAATTAAATTTTAATCTAATTTTCTTCTTCCAACTTTCTAAAAACTGTAAGCAACATATTAAAAGTTTTATTAAATGCAAATTTTAAAATACAAATACATCATGTGTACATTTGCCAACAAGAATTAAACTATGTTTAGTGTACTAACATGCATTTTTAATATTCTATACCATTAGTAAACCGAATAAAAGACATTAAAATACTTCCCAAGGAACAAATTGAGCACAGCCATACTGCAAGAAAGAAAGCACTGTTCATAGCTTTTATAAAAATGAAAACCTTCATTTCAAAGTCCTGTATAAACATTCAGGGTTACATTTCGCAAATCAATATAAGATAAAATGCATGAAATTTAAATATGTTTACATAATAAAATTGAATTAGTTTATTGAAATTTTATTAAAAAGAGAAACGCCCTGCAAAAGATCCATGTTTTTCATGCTCAACAAAGCATATTTTCATTCATATAATTATTTTCCATACCAATAAAAAATAAGAATCGTAAAATTTAATTTTGTGTTTACATGATCAATTTACATTAGGTTATTATCAATTTATTAAATAAGAATACGCCTGCATAAGGCCTAGATTCGCCATACAACTACCACCCCCGAGAACCGATACTCAAATGCATGCAAGCATTAGAAAATTGCATCCCATTCTTGGCGAATAAACGAATCCTCCATCTGTTGGCGAAAACGTTTTTCTCGAAGGTAACCATACAGCAAGCCGTCTTTCTACCACGCCGGAATAAAATCTGTCCTCCGGATCAGCTATATCCCCCCATCTACTTCTAATGCTTTCCCCCTTTCGACCAGTCCGGAAAAAGATGTGTCCTCCGGATAACGAGTCTCGTCTGTGTTTTGTTATCGGTAATCTGTAAACAAATAAGGGAGCAATTATCATCTAATTGGCTAGGGGATATTGTAGCCTTTGTTGCTTCAAATCCCGTAACACAAGTTCAAGTTCAAGGGAGCAATCATGTTGGGTTAGTTAAAATATTTTAAAATTAATAATTCAAATTTTAGTTTTGTATTCGAATGGATTTCTCTTATTTTTATTGTAAGAAAAAAAATAGTTATTAAAAATCAAAAACTACTGCCAGCTGAATTGATCTCAGTTAGGAAAAGGAAAAAAAAAAGTTATTGAATTCTTTCTGAAGGCACAAATAATTTCTTTAGTTTTGTGTCACATGAATTTTTAGGCTGATCATATAAAATACTTAAAAATCTTCTTTACTTATTTCTTAATTCATTGATATTTTGACCAGGAAATCTTATCAGTTTGGAATGTTTATATTACGTAAGCTATATAATTTTTAAATTGGCTTTTATTTTAATTTAAATATTTAATCATTTCATTGGGTAGGTAGTTTATACAATTTTAATATAACTCTGTGTGTTTATTAATTTTTATTGCAGTTGCATATTGATTAATTGTTTCATAAATTTATCCAATGATCATTTTTTTTACCAGTCTGATTTTTTGCAAACTTAAATGTAAAAAAAAGAGTAGTCTTTATATTTATACCTGCCAAATTTTCATATATTCCTTATAACATTTCAACATCCATTTCTTGTAATAAATTTAGGTAATATATAAATTTTGATGCAAGAAATAAATAGTTTATTATATACATAACTGTATTAAGGTAAGTGCTCCAGTAGTGGGCCACGTACCAGTAGTGGGCCACTTGAATTTTTAAGTTGTAAAACAAGAAATTCCAACATTCCAATGAAATAAGAGATCTGCCTCTGGTAGGCTGAAACCCTTATCAACTAAATACCAAAGGCGCAGCCTTTATTTCCTATTAAGTTTGGAGCTAGAAAGTTTGTTGCTGAGGTTGGTCTCTGAGAGAAGCATTTTTAGCTTATTCTTAGTGATTTCCTTAAGAGGTAACTCTTCATTCAACTATTTTTTAGCATGCATTCTGTTTGTTTTTAGAATGAATTGTTATTGATATTATTTGAGTATATAATGAATGCATTATAAACTATCTTTAAATTAAATAATATTGATAATTTATGGATAGTGAAGGGTGGCCCACTTTTAGATCAATGTTTTACTAAATGCTCCAGTAGTGGGCATGGGGGGGGGGCAGTACTGGAGCACATGCTTTCTCTCAAATAGACTGTTTTGTGATGTTTAATAAGAAGGTTACATCTTGTAAAGTCTTTTGATTTAATTAGATTTGCTTTATTTTTATCAGAACCAGTACTGGGCCCACTTTTGGTACACTAATGGAACATTCTGACCAATTACTTAAATAATAAATATTTTATAATACTGTTGAGGAAAAGACTGATATTCAAGAATTAGTTGGGCTCTGTAACGAGGCAGACAATAATAACTATGGTATTGCTGGACCATTGAAAAATATTCCATCACCATTTAAAAGGGTTCTTTTCTGGCTGCAGAGGCAAGATGATAAAAGAAAAAAAAAAAAGATTTATTCAACATAAAATATCACGATTTAATATCCATAATGCCCCAAACAGAACTTAAAATGAAAGATGATAATTAGCATATACTTTTAATAAAAAATTGGCTGTTAGAGAAAAAATGTAAATCTCACATGTGACTAGAATCTATAAATAAAAGATTTCACCTATATCAAGCCATTTTTATTGCATTTTTTTATAGTGTATAATGTTAATGTATTGTTATTATTACTATATATAATGATTTTATTCTTTTTTATTTGGCATAATTGACAAATCTGGGTGGCCCACTCTTGGTATGCCCACTACTGGTACATCAAAAGTTTGCTATGCCCATTTCTGGTGCATAGGAGTGATCTAAGTTTTTAATTTCTAAAAAATTATATTACAATTATTTTGATATTTCAGGTGATTATTATTTTAGATAAAAGTTTGAACAACCATAAAAAAATATAGATTAGCGAAACTTCTCAAAAGTTTAGATGATAATTGAGGAAATACCCTTAAGTGGCCCACTACTGGAGCATTTACCTTAAATGGAACAAAATTGGAACTTTTTATACAGTACTTGAAAATTGAGAAGTATGTGTCAAATAAGTTTCAGTTATCACAGATGAATAATTTTTTCACTATGGTATTAAAAAAAATGATAACTGAGCTGTATATGTATCAATATCGAGTGATATATTTTAACTGACAATAGTTGTAGTAAAATGTTCTTCAAATGTTAATATTATAGAAAGGTTTTCAAAAACCTTTATGTGGGAAGTTTTAAAAATAGTTGATAATCTTTATTGTAAATATGGACAATTTCCATAATAGCCCATTTATTAGTGCTATTAAGATAACAGTAAATATAATTTTTAAAATTGATTTGAGGTCATTCATATATCAGAATTGTGCTTTTCTTTAAAGCAGCATTAACACTGTGTAGTATTTGAGTGATAAAAAATATAATTATTTTCTAATTTTTTTGTACCTATTTATTTAAAATGAAAAGGAGAAAAGAATAACATTTAAGCTTTTATATGAAATGAAGCAAAAATAAATGGCTTCACATGCTTTGACTTCAAAATTAGTTTTTATGAGCTCTCATGCATTGTATTCTGTTATATCTTTCCTTTATATTGCAGGTTTTCTTTAAATTTTTGTTATTCATTTGTATTTTATTAGAGCTAAAATAAAAACATTCAAATATAAAAGAAATTTCTTAATCAGTTGACTCTCAAAAGCTTGATAACTTCAGAAAATTTGTTAAAATATTCATCATAGCTTTCTAAATATTAATTACATTCTTTATTTTTGATTACATCTATTAATTTTTTTAAAAAATAGTTCTGTTAATTTAAAATATTTTAGTGGTTAAATATTAAATATGAATGTAATATATATATTTTTTAAACTAAAAAAATTATGCATTTGTTTTTCATTCATAAGAGCTTTTAGCTATATCAGTACATTTTATTAATTCTTAATAGATAAGAAAATTCATGTGTGAGCTTTTGTTCTGGTATAAAATTCTTGAAAAATGTTTTTTAAATTCTTTTTCATTTTAGAAAAGTGTTGGAGAGTTGCAAGTGTGAACAGGTTCTATTGTACTAGAGTAGCACCAAAAATAACAACTCACTATACTATAGTTCCTCGAGAAACTGATCCAAGATGGGAAGGTTGGTAAAGTGATTAAAATTTGAAAACTTTTTTGAAGTTAATATTATTTGTTTACTTTTTAGAGTAGTTATTTTACTAAGGAATTATGTATTTTTCATTTCAAATCCGTATATAGATATTGTGGTTGCAAATACAGTAAAAGCTTAACTAACCGGCATGCTCGGGAAACTCCGATTTCCGGATACCTGAAAAGACCGGATAGTTGAGTGTGACAGGAAAAATGGAGGGAGGTAGATTTTAGACTTTTTTTTTAAGGTTTTTTCGGTCAAATAATTTGTTTTTGTCATTTTGAAATGTGCATTAAATATAATTTTTAAGAATACTTCCGTAACTTCCATAACATTGTATTTATAAAACATATTATGAAGATTTTAATTTAACATTGATGATAAAAATTTTAAAAAAGTATGATCTGTAGCCGAATTTTTACCATAAATATATAGACTGTAAAAATATAAACATATAAAAATAGCCGACGAAACTGAAAAATATTCTACTCAGCAAGCATAATAAAACTCTTTTAAGTGATCATAAACAAATCTCAGATTGAATATAAAAATTAATTATCTTTTAGAAGATCGCAAGGGTTGTTACGCAATACTCACGCCTCCAATTCTCCTGCACTTGATAGTACGTAATCGGAATCAACATCTGCCAGTATTTGGAGAGTAAATAAATAAAGGAAAAGAAAGAGACTTCCCAATCTGGAGTTACCCCCCCCCCCCCCATGAGATTTTTTTTTTACGGATTCTGTCCCTTTGCCTTTTTTTTGTTGTCGATTTCATTTTTAGGTCTTGTTTTTCGGCGAAAGGTGGGGACCTTTTATTTATTTATTATTATTTTTTTGGTTCTCACTTTTGCTTGTGAACCTCCCCTCCTCCCTAAAACAAGTCTGTGTAAATAACAGTAGTGTATATTGTTTTTTTCTTTCTACGCCCCTCTGTGCGGAACGAACGGAACGCATTCCAGAAATAAATTGTCCGCCTGAATGGAACGGCGTGCAAGCGCGTGCTAAATTTTTGCGCGCAGATGTAAAATTTTTAGGAAAACCTATTTTCTAATTTTTTTGGTTAGTTGAGCTTTCCGGATACTTGAATGCCGGATAATCGAGAGTTTACTGTAAATGATCTTATTAACATGAGCACTGCAGAATTTTAAAATTTATGTACTTAAATATACATTTTTTAAGTAAAATTTTCCTTCTCTTTAAATATTTCCATTAAAAAAATAAATTAAGAGGCAATTTATTACATTACAAAATTTTTCTGTTTTCTATTCCTGTATTAAATACATAGTATATTTTCATACTATATTAAATATACTTTTGTAGAATCTTTTGATAATAAATGTTATTTTTGATACCAAATGCATAGAAGAATGTAGTATTTAATTAACTGATTTAATAGCTTAACATTTAATGGGTTGATTTTAGGTTTTCATGGAAAGAAAGGGGATGAGAAGGATGTTGTTATTGTGGGTGGTGGACTGTTAGTCAGCTACATCAGATAAAACAGTTAGTAGAAAAAAAAAAAAGATATTCGAGTAAGTTTGGTTGAGAAGGCTTTTGAAAATTGGTGAGTAGTTATTTTATTAATAGTTATGTTATTTGTAAAAGTTCTTTTCTTACTGATAAAAATTCCTTAACACAGTGTGTGAATTAATGTAAGCTCAAATAAAAGACAAACCAGAAACTGTGCTTTGTTCTAGACAATGTTATATACCATAAAAGAAAAAGTGAATGTATTCTACAGACATCTATTAACATGTCAGCTTATCTAGTATGCAGTCAAATTCTGAATAAAATTTTGATGTTGGTGAAATTTGAGTTGATTTGAGTTCGTTTTTTTGCTTCTTCAAAGTGTTAATACAAATACGTACCATCACACACAAAAAGAATTTTAAAATCAATATTATAATTGATGGTTTCTAATAATAATAAAGCACTTGAACATATAAAACCGTTTCTAGGACCAGAAATTCGACAAAAATATGGATGTATAAAATCTTTCATCTAATTTCAAAATACTATAGTTCCTAACTGCTGATTGCAAGTAAATGATCTCCATATATTGAAAGAGTGAGTTACAAGTTTCATTTTCACATTGACTGTGCCAGTGAAAAGAGGCTTGTGAGTTGCCATCATCAAGTTTTGTTACTTTATAGAGGTGGTCCGGTCAAGCTCACTAAGAGATGAACCCGTTAGTTGTTGCATATACTGAATATCCTATTTTGAGTGAAATTAAAAAGGTGTAGGTTTATAAGGTTTCTTTTTCTTTCGTGTTAAACAGTCCATGGTTATGATTTCAAAAATGTAAGAAATCATTCTTCCGTTAAGTGACAGGATTGTTGGGGTAATTTCAAAAAATGATCGGAGATCACTTTAACATTGGCAATAAAATTCCAAGGTTTTCTTCACCGAGATCTTAGTATTTGGATTCAGCATAAGGCCTCAAAATTTACACTCTCAAGCAGTGCTTCCTTGTCCTGACCACTTACTATTGTAGAGTATTTTTAGAAATGTTTTATTTATAATATCCCTCTGCAACCAAATCTGACTGAAAACGCAAAACCGCAGCAAAGAAACAAACAAAAAAAAAAAAAAAAGACTCCTGTTTTGCAAGCCTGAGGATTGAGATTAATCAGGCTTATGTCGTCATGCTCTGCTTGAAATTACAACACTTATAAGCTATTATGTCAAACCTTAAGCATATATTGTGTATTAAGCAGCTTGACTCACGGTATTAATTTAAAAGATATATAGAAAGAGTAATTCTTAAATCGTATGTAATTCTTTGATAACTATAGGTGTGGAATTGTTATTTAATTAATGGTGATTTTAGGTGGAAAAATGTTTTGTTGTTATTTTAATATTCTTTCACAAGTTTTATTTATATTTTCCAAAATTTATTGAAATTTCATTATAACTTTGATTTTATTGTTAGTATATATATTCGAAAATAGCTTGTTGCTTCAAAATCAGATAGATAATAAAAACTAAACTTAAACTCATGTATGTATTTGGTTTTAAATATTCATATGTCCTAAAAGGGAATTATATTTCTTAGGGTGGTCATATATTATCTGAGCTTGTATAGAATAAAGTAGACTTTTAGATTTAATTGACTAAAAGATGTGTTCTTCTCCGTCTTTTCTATAACTAACTGAGATTGATGTGGGAGTGATTATAACTTTGAAGCATTTTTCTTGTGTTAAAAGTTTTTTAAACTTTAAATGAGTGAAGGCAAAGCAAAATTATCTTTAAAAGACTAGTAGAAAATATTTATAAGTTACTCTGTAAATTGAAAGAAAGAGAAAAGAAGAATTGGATAATTTATAAGCATATGTTAGAGAGAAAAGAAAGAGCATAATATAGGGTGGAAAATAGTTTGATAGAAGAATCAATGAAAGATTTGTTGTCTAAAATTAACGAATGACTGATAACACTTGGTCGGGAAAAGAAGTATGTTTAAACGAAAATAATTTTACATGTTCTTAGTCTTTGTAAATGAAAATATTTAAGTGCAATGTTTATGATTTGAAGCTTTAAAAATAATGGAGTTATTAAAATTACATGGATCATTTGTGAAGAATGGTAGATTTTCACAACAGTTTTAATGCTGCTTTATTATTATGAATAAATTTATATATCTGATTATACATTTGAGCTTCTAATGATTCTATGAAAGTTGATTTATAGATTTGTTTATTCTTAACCTTTGAGACAAAAATAGCTAAAAGCCTGATTATATTAATACCTTTTAAATAACTCTTTATTGTTTGTCTTTATTTTATTTTATTTTATTTGTGCACTCTATAAAAGTACTTCAGTCAATCGGATAAATTGCTCTTTTAACAAGAACAAAAGAATACCCAATACCTATTTTCAAAGGTGATTTTCAATTTTGTGAATTATTATTTAATTTTCATTAGCGTTACAAGCATATTTTTAGGTAAAGCACAGCTAGCAAACCATGGTAGCATACATCAAAGTCATATAATGTTACATTATTAATTTTCTTTAAATTCCTTGGTCGGACTAATCATATAAGAAGTTGGGTAGAAAAAGAAGTTTGCTAGTAAATACAGACTTATCTGAATATAACTCTTTCCAGTTTTAATGTGTTATGAAAATCTGTGTTCTAGTCATCAATTGATTTTAATTGAAAGAAACTGTAACTTTAAATAAATGTAATGAATAGGAAAGCAAAATGTAAACCCAAAATAGAAATTCTATGATGACTTCTTTAAAGGATCAAATAGTCATTATAATTTGTGCTGTAATTAAAATTAATACCAAGCATTTTAATGTGTATATGTTGTGTTTTTCTTCCCTGTTCATATCTATTTAAGAGAAAAGGTAAAATAAAATAGAGATGTAGAAGGCATGTTTGCTCAATGCCTATAATGCTGATCAGTGACATAACCTCCGATTCCTAAGACCATAGAATAGAGGAACCCAAAATACGTGAATCCCAATTGCTCTTCAAGTGAATGGAAATTCATCTCCTCAAAACCATAAGACAGCCTGAATTTAAATCTAAACCCTGATCTCTTTCCTAACCCATCTGGAGGAGCCACTCTGAGAAGAAAGATGACTGCTGAGAAATGGGGCAACTCAGCACTGCACGAAAGGGGCTGGAAATTCTCAATGCAGATGTTCGCATCAACCATCTTTTGCTTGAAGGACGCTTTCGGTTCTTCCAAATGAAGAGCAACTAATTTTATGATGACGTAGAAAAGCATATTCTGTTAGACTCTTCCTGTTTTCAACCTTAATATATATCCCAATGACAAACAGATGGAAAAAGTGGCTACTACTTGTTATGATAAGCAAAATTATGAAAGATTGCAATATTTGCTTTAAAATTTCTGAATAAAATGAAACAATTTTGGTTCTCTATAAAACTTTTGTATTATCCAAATAAATTGGAGACGTTAAAAAAAAAGAGTTCTATTACTGAATAAGACCCAGATTAGCCCTTTGGTCTTATTTCTATGGACGTTACTTAATTTTTGTTCTTAAATAGTTTTGAAATATTTTAGGAAGTTACTAGCATCTATAGAAGGGTAAGCTCCCTGGTGATGTCACCTTGTAGGCTTAACTGATTTGTAGCTGTTTAAATACAATAGAGGGCACTAAGATCATTCAACAGAATTAGTGACAGATTTAAAATAACTAATATGTTTTTGTGTCAAACAATGACCGATTTCATCAGTACATAGGTAGCTGAAAATCAGATACCAGAAAAAAACTCTACAGACTAACCTGTTTAATTAATTTTATAATCACTCCAAATTTTAGCTCTTATTTTTCCTTTTTTGTGTTCATGAAATATACCTTATATTAGTGTAAAATGTATTTCATTACTGAAAGTTATTCTAAATTAGGTGTTTCCTAGGTTTACCCATGTACAATCACGGCAACTATATAGTAAGACTAGGAAAAGTTGTGCGGTGGTTAGGACAGCAAGCAGAAGAACTAGGAGTTGAACTTTATCCTGGCTATGCTGCTAGTGAGGTAAATTTATAGATTTTTGTAAATAATATTAATATATTTCATTATTTGTTTACATTTGTTTTATTTATAATTTTCTTGATTGGTTTTAGGTACTTTTCATGTAGAAGCTGAAAGGTAGCTACGCTAAAATGATGTTGAAAAATAAAGATTGGTTTTAGGTACTTTTTCATGAAGATGGAAGTGTGAAAGGTATAGCCACAAATGATGTTGGAATAAATAAAGATGGCTCACCAAAGGTAAAGACTTTAGTTAGTCCATAGGAAAATAATCCTGCCATGTATTTGCTGTTCTCTTTCAAGTTATATATCAGTATTTTGTTGTATTTTTTCAAATATTAATTATATGCTTTAAGATAAAGCTATGAAAACTTTAAATTAATTTTAGAGAAGCAAAAACTTTTTTCATTAAAAAAAATTGAAATAAAAAATTATCTCTTACTGAAGAATAGTATATTGTTTTTTCCCTACTATAATAATTGTTAGTACTAATTGAACGATCAAACTTCTTAGCTATTACAAACATTAATTTTTATATGCAAAAGAATCTCTAAAGTCTTTTGGCTCATTCAATCTCGCATTAAATTCTCCATAGGAATCTTTTGAAAGAGGTATGGAGCTTCATGCCAAGTGTACAATATTTGCAGAAGGATGTCATGGCCACCTTGCTAAACAACTGTATCAGAAATTTAATTTAAGAGCTAACTGTGAACCTCAGACATATGCTATTGGATTGAAAGAAGTATGGGAAGTTGAACCTTCTAAGCACAAGCCAGGCACCGTTGAGCATACTGTTGGGTGGCCATTGGTAAATTTTCTTTTTACTTGATGCTTCAGTTATGTTTAGGTTATTAATTAATGTACTATTGCATAATTTGTTTAATGAATCTTTTGTAATTTTTTTATTCAATTTGTACTATTTCTTAAAAGTGAATTTAAAAAATTTAAAGGAATGCCTTTGAATTGATGTTATTCTACATTAATATTAAAGATTCAATTTGTAGATTTCAGTCTGTTGATTAAGTTCCCAATCAGAGATTTAATTCCATCTATTTTGCAGCATTAACATCTAAAATTGGAGTAGATTTTGAAAGATTATACACACGTATACAGGTGTTATTTTATTTTATCTAAAAATACAAATTTTTAATTACTGAAGTCATGTAATAAAATTATTTATTAATTTATATCTTTATGTTTTGAGGAATATATTGAAAACTGAATTTTTTACAAGCAGTTATGTTTTGTTCTTCAACAAATCTTAAATTTTTAAAAACTTAATTATAAATGAGTATAATTTACTTTATTTACTTGAAATTCTGATGCTTTGATCTGGAGATAAAGTACATATTGAAAATTCCACAAATATGAGATGTTTGGATAGCTTTTCTAATTAAAAAAGCTTTTTTTGCATAACACTTTTTCTTGTATTTTAATGTTTTAAATTCAATTATGATTTTAAAATGTAATTTTAAATCGCATTCTCTGTTTCCATTAAAAGGAATTATTTTATATGAACATTTGAAATGATTTGCTGTGTGCAAATTCTGCAATGTCATAGTTAATGGTAATTGTTTTCCATATATCATTTAGATTATCTGAAATTTAAGCATTTATTTCTTAGGATGGTATTGACATTTAGCCAGGTTTGCATTCATTATATAATTTTATCATGCTAAAATTTAATCATTTGAAACAACTTCTTTGTACCTTATACTGTTTGTTGTGTTTTGTAGAATCATAAAACTTATGGAGGATCATTTCTGTATCATCTGGATGAAGGTGAACCTTTAGTGGTTGTTGGTTTTGTGATTGGATTAGATTATGGTAATCCATACTTGAATCCTTTTAAAGAATTTCAAAGATTTAAACTCCATCCTTCTGTGAAGCCTGTCTTTGAAGGAGGAAAACGTATTGCATATGGAGCTAGGGCCTTGAATGAAGGAGGATTTCAGGTTGTTATTTTTAACGTTTAATTTCAAATTTTATGCTTTTGTATACATGAAGCTATATATTACAGTCAAACCTTGATATCTCGAAACCCTCGACATCTCGGAAAAAAAAATTGTCCTCTCCATTTCCATCGAAATTCTCATTATATTTCCGATAGTTATCTCGAAATTTGTTTTTCAAAATCCTTGATATGTTGAAATTTTCCTCCCAGAAATAAGTTTCAGTTGACATTTTTCTCCTGGCAAACATGTTATCGGTCGAAGATAAAATAAAAGTGTTGGAAGTTTTTGGATGAAAACAAACTAAAAAAGAAAGTCGAAATTGCTGCTTACTTTAAAATCCCTTCCAGAACTCTTTCAACAATAATAAAAAACCGTGAAACAATCGGAAAAAACTATGATGCCGGAAACAGGAAGAAAATAAAAATTCAGAATTCGACCTATCCTGAAGTTGAAGAATGTGTACGAAAATGGTTTGTCCAATGCCATGATCAAAACCTTCCTGTGAGTGGATTGGTGTTGCAGCAAAAAGCAGAGGATTTTGCAAAAGAACTGGAATCAAACAGTGAATTTAAAGCAAGCAATGGCTGGCTGGAAAATTTTAAGAAAAGGCACAACATTGTTTTTCAGAAAGTTTGCGGAGAAAGTGCATCAGTAGATGCATCTTCCTGTGAAGAGTGGCTTTCAGAACTTCCTTCTCTTTTAAAGGATTACAAAGCTGATGATGTATTTAATGCAGATGAAACTGGATTGTTCTTCCAGTGTTTGCCCAACAAAACGACTGCATTTGAAGGTGAAGAATGCCACAGTGGCAAATAGAGTAAGCATCGTGTGACTGTTCTCTTGGGAGCTAATCAAAGTGGTAAAGAAAAGCTTCCTCCTCTTATGATAGGACGATCCAAAAAAACCGAGGTGCTTTGCAAAAATTAAGTCATTTCCAATGATCTACAAGTCAAATCAAAAGGCTTGGATGACAAGTGAAATTTTTGATGATTGGCTGAAGGGATAGATAAAGAAATGGCTAAAAAGAAAAGACATATTCTCCTCTTTATTGACAATTGTAAAGCCCAGTCTAATTTCCCGGCACTAAAAATATCACAGTGAAATATTTACCACCAAATATGACTTCAATATTGCAGCCACTTGACCAGAGGATAATCCGGAGCTTCAAAGTTGGTTATTGAGCACAAATTGTAAGAAGATTCCTGGATAGTATCTGTGAAGGTAAACCTTGTGCATCTATCAGTATCTTGCAGTCAATGCGAATTGCTGCTATGCAATGGAGAAATGTCACAGAAACGACAATAAAAAATTGTTTAATCTAAGTAGGAGTTTCCAAGAATAAAACTTCTAGTGAAACGGAGGAAGTTGATTCCATTAAGCACTCAATAGGAGAAGGAGAAATTAATCAAGAACAGTGGGCATCAATACAAAAGGATTGTAACACTAACATTTCATTTGAAGATTTCTTGGATGTAGACAATGAACTCCAAACGTGCAGCACAATGACAGATAAAGATATTGTTGCGAACATAAATGCAAAAATTTCTGATGAAAAAAACGAAGAATTGGATCAACAAGAACACGAAAAAGTTACCGTGAAAGAAGCTGAGAAGACAATGAAACTGTTCTGGAGCTTTCTTGAATCAATCGAAAATATTGGAATTGAATCATTTGGTGCCATTGCTACTTTAGAGAAACTGTGCAGTTGCAAAAAGATTCTGCAAGACGGCAAACTTCAATTAAGGACTTTTTCTTCCGAGACTACTAAATGTATTTTCTGTAAAGAATTAGATATTATATTAAGTCAAAACAGGTACGCATGTATAACACAATTTTGAAGTTATTAAAGCATTGCCAAGCTTAATTTGTTAATTATTTGCAGATTGTGTAGATTTTTCTGATGAATCATATTTTTAGCTGCAAAAAGTAGTTTGTGGGATTTTTTTTTTTTTTTATATAAATTTTGTCTAACCCTTGATAACTCGAAAACTCTTATCTCGAATTTTTTTTCTCGTCCCCAGAGATTCAAGATATCCAGGTTGTACTGTATAATCATTTTCCTGATTTTTTAAAAAAATTTGTAATTTAGCTGTTTCCACAAAAAAGATGAGCAACAGTCTTATTTTAACTTAAAATTTTCTCAGAGTATTCCAAAACTGACATTTCCTGGTGGATGTTTAATTGGTTGTAGTCCTGGTTTTATGAATGTGCCCAAAATCAAAGGAACACACAATGCCATGAAAAGTGCCATGATAGCTGCAGAAGCTGTTTATGATCTTGTTACATCAGAAGATAAACCATCAACAACAGCTGGTATTTAATATCTAAACTTTTATATCTTTAATTTCTTACATTTTGAATCAAGTTTTGCTTCCATTACATGTAAAATACTTCAAATAATTTGCAATTCTCTAAAAAGAGAATATATATATTAATTATTTAATAAAATTTATTTAAACATATGTAATTAGAGTTCTAAATGTGTTTTGCAGTTATCAAATGGTATTATTTATTTATTCTCTAAGTTTTATGTACAAGAACTGTTTTCATATTACTTTTAAAATAACCTCTAATTTTTTTTAAATTTTTAGGTGTTTTTTGTAATCATACATTAAAAACACTTTGTGCTTTTAAAAAAATAATACATTATCCTCTCTCTATGTAATTGTAATACAAAAAATGGGGATATTTAATTTTTCAATTGAAATTTAAAACATGTATATTCAGACTGGCAGATTTTAATGAACCCTTAATGGCATATATTTGGACTTTTGAAAATCATATTACATTTAACGTTTCAGTAGAAATTCAAGTTGTATTGATTGATTCTGTACATATGAGCATAGCTCTATTTTTTTCTTTATAAAAGCATATATTTCATAATAATAAATTTTTTATGTCTGCTTTTTATTATTTAATGCAGCTGCTGAGCCAACAGAATACGAGAAGAAGCTAAAAGAGAGTAGTGTTTGGAAAGAGTTGAAATCAGTGCGTAATATCAGACCTTCTTTCCACTCTTCTCTGGGTATTTATGGAACTATGATGTACACTGGCTTATTTTACTACTTGGGTCGAGGAAAGGAACCGTGGACGCTGTCACATCATGGTAAGAAAAAACTGATCATATACCTAGTGAAAATTCCTTTGTACAAGGTCATTCAAATATAACCATTATTGCCAAATACTTATTTGCACATGTCAGTCTTCAGTCCACTCTTGAGCCTACACATTTTTTCCAACATTCTGGAAGCATCCTGATTTCCTCTTTAAATAAGGCTTTTTGTTATTAGTATATTCACTTCCAAACAATCTAGTGTTTGGCTCTATGAAATATGCTTGCAGGCATTGATCATGTGGCCTATTCCCACATGCTCTATGCCTTCTTGGAATTACTTACACCACTCAAATACACAGGTCTATGAGAGACACTCTTCGTTATACTTTTAAAGTCTATGGTGAATTTCAGAGGATGGGACATTTTCTCTAGTGAGGAATTTGATAACAATACATTGTTCCACCTCTGTGATACCTTCTGCTTGCTCGTCACTCCAGCAGTTCCTAGACAAGGCTGAACAGGTTCTAACCAAAACAGGATGGAGGTTGTGGCTCCACTTCGTCAAGGTCGCTCAGCTGCTGTGCAGTGTAGCTTGTTTACACACAAATCAGTCCAGTCATATTTGAACCACCTTGTATATTGTTTGAATTAATGCATGACTGAAAGTTTTAGATATTTTTCTATTAATTTTATTAGTTTGACTTCATGATTATTGACTGTCAGCATTTTGTATTACTATTAATGTCAGGAAGTGGCTGGAGTGGCTATGCATGGCTGGATACCACATTAATTTATGGCATGATAACTTTAATTCTGAGGCTCTTCATTTTTGTAAACTTTGGATATACTATTGTTTTTGCAGGTTTATATTTAGAGGTAATGGATTTAAATCAACCTTTCATTTCATCATGGAAAACATTTTCTTCCGTCTTTTTTTTAATTTAAAATTTCAGAAAGAAACGAACTCTCTAAGTGGCCGTTTATTTTAACCTGATAACATTCAGATGTAAGCAGTGAGTTTTCAAAGTAAACGAAACATATTGTAACAAAATTACTTTGTGGGTGTACGTGAATGCAATCCAATAAGCAGGATTAAAAAAATAAAGCTCTTTATTTTACAAATATTCTCAAGCAAAGAAACGTAGCACAAGTATTAGCACAGCACTAGTAAAAATTCACAACAGAGACTACCAATAAATCTCAACACAATGCTCAAAGGTTTCTTGTTAACTCACCAGCTTGCTTGCAGGTCAAATTCCCAACTCTCCTTCTTGGCTTGAGAGCTTGCCTTTTATACTTTTCAACAGGAAGTGACATCATTATGTAGGAAGTGACGTAATCTCTAGAAAGTTCATGAAAGCAGTAGAAATAGGTGGAAAGTTTGAGGTTCTTCTAGAAAATTCCCTTTGTCGCCAAGGTCGCCAACTTTGCCGCCAAGTCGCCAAATTTGTCGCCAAGGTCGCCAAATTTATCGCCAAGTCGCCAAGTTTGTTGCCAAATCTAGCATCTCAGGGAAACGACTTTATAGCTTTGTAACAATATATTTTTTTTATATGTATATAATCTGAAATCTTTGTAATTTGAAGAAAATTTTTTTATAGAGAAAAAGCACAAGAAATATACATTATGAGGTTAAGAAAAAGAGTAGAATTTTCCAGCTTGGCAATTTGGAGAATTAATATTTGCCAAAGGGAATGGCTATATTGAAAATCTTTACTCTGTTTTCTTTGGGTCAAAAATTAAAAAATATATAACAAAGTTTTATGATCTAAAACAGTATACGAAATAATAATACAAATAAATCTTAACTCTTTTGTAAGTTTTCAAGTATTTGTTCGCATAATTTATATTTTTAAATTTTAACAATATTTAGATATAACTATAAGGGTCATTTTTTTTCAACCTCAAGTTTAACCACTAAACAGATAGGTGGTAGGATGTTGGGATGCACAGTGGGCAATTGTGCATGTCTCTAACTATAACATCTGCTACTACCAACGTCAGCTTGCTCTTTTCAGCCGAGCTATTAGCGTGTAAACATGGCTAGTAGAATTTATGCTTCCACCAAGTACAAGTTGCATAGTGTTATTCATTTTCTTCAAACAGAAGGAAATAGTGCAGCAGAAATTCACCGAAGAATGAGCTGAGTACAGTGAAAACTTTGAGTGATGGTGCTGTATGTGAGTGGTGCAGAAAATTTAAAGATGAGCGAACCGAAGAGGGACAAGGACGCAAGTCTGTCACAACAGAAGATCTTGTTCAATGAGTTCCCCGCAGCTTCTGGAGCAGTTTAAATGGGACATGTCTGATCACCAGCATATAGCCCCAACTTAGGCAAGAGTAATTTCTTCATTGAGTTGAAGAATTGGCTAGGAGGCCAAAGCTTCCAGAAAGAGGAAGAACTTCAAAGCAACATTAAGACCCATTTCGCATCACTGACGGCAACATTCTTTGAAGTGGGGGATCAGAAACCTGGTCAACCGATATGTCAAATGCCTGAGTCTTCACAGTGATTATGTCAAGAAGTAACCATGTTTGTACAAAACTTTTGGTAATAAATTCATAATGTCCTCTACTGTTGTTTTTTTTTATGGTCCGTTAGAGGTTTAAAAAAAAAAAAAAAACTCTCGTATATTTAAATTTTCATTTTTATCTCATGTCTTAAAAATTAATAATAATTATTAAAATTGTTTTCAATAATCAAATACTTCCTTAACCTTTTTTTAGTTTTAATGTTCATTATATTTATTTTATTGTTTGATTTAAAATATTTTATAGTCTAATCTTTTCAGTTTACAGTAACAATATTTTATGGGAACATTTACATTTCTTTTCTGTTTTCCTTACAACTTTAAGGTGCTGATTATGGGAAACTTAAACCAGCTTCTGAATGCAAGCCAATAGAGTATCCAAAACCAGATGGCGTGATGACATTCGATTTACTTTCTTCAGTTTCCTTAACAGGAACTAATCATGACGACCAGCCTCCACACTTGACATTACGAGATGACTCAGTTCCTACTGAAAGGAATTTGAAGTTGTTTGATGGTCCAGAACAAAGGTTTTGTCCGGCAGGTAAAAATCATTTCTAAAATTATGCAGAAATATATTTTCAGTTTTCTAACTAGGACATGTAAATAGGGAAGATAGAAAAAAATTGAATACAAAATGCCATTTAATTATAACATTGTATCACAAGAAGTGTGATGATTTTGAGAATCGTAAACATACAAATTTCATATTTACGGCATTTATTATAGCTAAATAAAAGAAGGTTCAATGAGCTTCTTCTGATGGTTCAATGATTCAGAAATGTAATTAAGATGCATTTATAATCATTATTGTTCAATAATTATATTATTTTTTCTGTTGGTTGAAGCGAGAGTCTTAATATTGGATTTTGAGTTCTCTGATTGAAGGGCATCTACATTGTAGATATTTGCAGCATTCTTAATCTTACCTTTTTTAATAGTTTTAAGATATGGTTACTAATGAGTGGTTTTTGAAACCTAAATTTACTAAGTAGGTCTGGTCTTCTTCTCTGATTTTATATATTTTTTAAATTTGCAATTTCACCAGGTCCCATATGTGAATATTTCTTTCAATACCTTTCACTTCTTTTGGCCACCATTTTATGATTGTATGTACTGAACTGAATCTGATATGAAACTGTTAACAATGTAAGCTACACTTTACAAGATTTATTTTAAAAAAGGAAGGTTTATTTAAAAAACAAATTTTAAACTTAAAAGTTTACGATATGTGATGAAAAAGAATAGAATTTTTAGTAATGATTTCTGAATGGACGTAATTGCAATTTGTTTATAGTGTTC
>BGPR01018524.1:0-30721 GCA_013235015.1 Araneus ventricosus | reverse complement strand
TAGGTAATTCCTGACATCCTAGTTATTCTATGAAATAACAGATCGAAAATAACTAGGTAATTAATGAAACACCTAATTATTCTAGGAAATAACAGATTGAAAATAACTAGGTAATTCCTGATATCCTAGTTATTCTATGAAATAGCGGATTGAAAATAATTAGGTAATTCATGAATTACCTAATTATTCTTTGAAATAACGGATTCCTTTAGCTGTAAGGTATATACAAAACAGGGCAATAATCTGTGAATTAAATCAAATCGGATAAATGCAAAGCAACTTTTGAGAACAAAATGATCTAAATCACGTAATTTCAAAAAAGTTAAATTATTAAAAACAAATATAAAAAATATATCAATCAGTGATTTTGAGACTACAAGCAAACTTATTTTCACAAGAAGATCAAAAATGAAATTTATATTACTACAAGCGATAATTACGAGATCAATATTTCTAAATAAGTAAAAAGATTTTCTTAACACTCTCTATTATTAGTTAACTGAGCAGCAGAATTATTTTATTTTAATTAGTCTTTATATTTTAATCTTGAGACCTATTATTTTTCAAACTGATTAACATGCGGCTCCACGAGTACGGTTTCAAAATTTAATTTAATTAATCATTAACTGATAATAAAGAAAATATTATTTCAATATTCAGAAAATATTAAAATATTGTTTTGTCACATAAAATACGCAAGCGTATAAAATTTCAAACCTCTAGCACATGTGGAAATCAGTGAAAAATTGATTCCAGTACTCCAGCTTTACAAACAAGTCCGTTAAATAAAAGTGCTTGAAAACATAAAGGATAACACATGAAAAAACTTCAGTGTATCAGATATTTGTCATTTTATTATAAATTTACAATACACGTTGTTCCTCGTGAAATATTTAAATAATTTATTACTTTTGGCCAAAGAAATAAATTCAAAAGTAAATTTTTTTCTGAAAACAAAAGATTCTTTATGGAAATGAAATTCAATCACTCATTATCAACAACAGATTACATATTAGTTCTGGCTCAATAAAGTATCATAGACAGAATGTTCAAAACTTCTATATGTTATAACTTTTACTTTTTAGAAAGTGCGTTTGCGGGCATTTAACTCTCTACCAATATATATCACGGCATTTATACTTCTACATAAAACGATGTAACATTTTTAATATTCATAGTTGCCTAAGTAATAATTATAATTGCATATTATATGTAAAAATCTCATAATTATCATTACTTTCTCTGTTAGCTTAAGAAAACTGGGAATTTGAATGTTATTCCGATTTAAAAATATAATTTATTGATGTCACCCGGCATAAAACATTTTGTCTGAATGTTATCAATCTTTGATACCAGGTTTTGATATATTCGAAAACTGGTATTTATAACATTATATAAATCATCGTATAAATATTTGTAATTATAAAGTTAATAGAATAACTATATAAAACGTTAATTAATTATAATTTTACACGTTAATCTCCCAATGAATCAAATACGATTCATACCTAGTCTAATTATATGACCCCTTCTCTTCTGTAGTTAAGAGATGGCAGAGAAGGGGTCATCTAATTAGATATATGGTTCGATTCTCAGGCATGAATTATGGCGACTAACGTGTTAGATGGTTCGATTCTCAGACGTGAATCGAACCATCTATCCAATTAGACGACCCCTTCTCTGCTATATAGTAAATACAGTAGAGGGAGGGCCATCTGATTAGACAGTAGGTATGAATCGTATTTGATCGCCTTGCGAATCGTATTTGGTTCACGTGGTGATTAACGTATTAAAGAACTTTCGCAGATTACATGTATGCGTAGAACAGAGGAATGTCGGCGAAACGTCTTATCAGCTAATTGTCAGGGTTTTTACCCCCTTAAGTTTCTCTCCCCTCATATTGACGTGCATTGAATTATCGCATTATTAGGCTTATAAACTATAATTTAATCATTAATTAGCATAACAATTTGACACAAAAATTACGTAGAATCCATAAGCATCTCAAGTATTCTGTGCCTTCTTAGATGAATGGAAACGACAGCCCCTTTCCAAAACAGGAGGGGCCATCTTATTAGACAGTAGGTATGAATCGTATTTGATCGCCTTGTGAATCGTATTTGGTCCACGTGGTGATTAACGTATTAAAGAACTTTCGCAGATTACATGCATGCGTAGAACAGAGGAATGCCGGCGAAACGTCTTATCAGCTAATTGTCAGGGTCTTTATCCCCTTAAGTTTCTCGCCCGTCATATTGACGTGCATTGAATTATCGCATTATTAGGCTTATAAACTATAATTTAATCATTAATTAGCATAATAATTTGACACAAAAATTACGTAGAATCTATAAGCATCTCAAGTATTCTGTGCCTTCTTAGATGAATGAAAACGACAGCCCCTTTCCAAAACAGGAGGGGCCATCTTATTAGATAGCAAAAAAATGCGATTCTTAAGGGGTTAATATATGCCTTTGTATAAAATTTCACTATTTTATTTTTAGATGTTATGCTATATGTAATGACTTATGGAGTTCAACTTTCAGAAGATATATGTGTCGTAACCATTTCTAAAGATTATATTGATTATATTTTATCCATATCGCTTTCTCATTAAGATGAAAAATTCCAATAGCAAATAAGCAGAGTTACTACAGAATAAATCTTGAATCTTTTTAAATAAATCTGACATATAAGCAATTAAATCTTAAAAAAGGAATAGGAACCTCATAAATTGCTATTTCTTTTTCTGGGATGATTTATTTCTGAATTCACATTTCATAACAAGATTAATAGACACTGTAAAAGTTAAAAAAACAAGAACAATATATTTTAAACAAACGGAGTTCTTATATTGATTTATTTTTAAATACATTCTTCCACAAAGAATCCACAAGATATACGACTCTGAAACAAATTGAAACCCAACCCACTGTGACAATACACGATAATTTTACCCCGTCGTAAATATTGTCCGTTTCCTATTGGACGTGAACTTTTGAAAAATCACCAACCATTACACATAAATTTTCTCAAGAAAAAAAAATTCTTTGTTTTTCTACAGACAGTCCTACCCTTCTCGTCCTTATCTACCATTGAATCGGCAAACGATAAATTCTGTGGCTTGGAGATATCATTCTTCATTAAAATCGTTTTCTCTTCCGCTAGAGTTAAGCCTCGTTTCCGGTGCTGTCCAGTCTCTTGGACCAATCACGCGTGGACTTTGGTCGAAGTGACCGTTGAGAAATGAAAAATTTCTCGAAATTGTCGGTTTCTTATATTGCATTTCGGTTTTTATGACGGCAGAAGAGGGGAAGCCATGGGTGAAATTCAAAATTGATTCAATTTTTCTGGAGTTGGGCCCTTACAGCGAAGTCATATCAAGACAAGATGAAAAATATTTTATAAGGCCTTGCTGCTTGACCGGAAACGGCGTGGTTCCGAAAGCAAATTCCGTTTTTTGTTAGTTAGCTTTACAATCACTTTCTGGAACGTGTAGTACACAGAGAGAAAATATACTATAGTTTCGCTCTGTGTACTACATGTACTAAGTATATAGCTATAAATCAGGTAAAATTTTTATCTTGAGAATTTAATGAATTTCAGACCACCTTGAGTTCAAAAAGGACATTTAAAAAATAGTTTTTGTCTCTCTGCTTTGCGGCTAGGTTGTTTTATATTCGTTTTCTGGAAAATGAAGTATGCAGAGGGAAAATATATTAATCAGCTAAAATTTCTATCTTAAGAATTCGATGAATATTGACCTTTCGAACTTCCTTGAGTTCAAAAAGTCCATTTTTAAAAATAATTTTTGCCTTTCTGTTTTGCTGTTAGGTTGTTTTATATTCATTTTCTGGAAAATGAAGTATATAGAGGGAAAATATGTTAATCATCTAAAACTTCTATCTTCAGGATTCGATGAATATTGACCTTTCGGACCTCCTTAAGTTCACAAAGTTCACTTTTAAAAATGAGTTTTCGTCTCTCTGTTTTGTTGTTAGGTTGTTTTATAATCATTTTCTTGAAAATTTCGAACCTCCTTCAGTCGAAAAATGTGACTTTTATAAATAATTTTCATCTGTCTGTTTGTCCACGAACATGTAGACGCAATGAGATAAATGGGTGAAATTTAGGATGCAGCTCCTGCATTAAAATTTCAGATATATTTTAAATTTTGGAGCAAATCCATCAAGGAAAAGATATAATTTCATAAATACGTACTCGAATTTCTTAACTGAAATGAAAAAAATGGAAGCATATATGCAAAACCTCTTTTAACGTGCTCGCTATCACTCTTTTTGAATACAAATATTAATACATTTTTAGTTATTACATTCATTTATCAGCAGTTGGACACTTATACACAGCGAGCATATTATAAAAACATTTAATTATTGCGCTTATTTCCATTTGCTTTGTAATTTTGTAAGGTGAATAGCTGCACAACTGGCCAAAAGTATTTCAAGATTTGTAAAATACGAAACATTTAATTTGAATAAAATGTTTCACAATCAGTTGCAGATAAAATTTTGTTACGACTGCATTTAGTGGACCGACCAGAAGAAAAAAAATGATTTAGGCTCACCCCGTTTCACAGAAAGCTGAAAATGATTTGAAACTTTCATCAATTGTTTTGTCTCCTGTGCACATTGCTTAGATGTATTTTCGTAAAAATAGCATGTATATTCGGGAAGATATAAAGGTTTCTTTAAAAAATCAAAATTTTTCTCGCATGTTTTTGCTTATAATACGCGGAGTTTTCAAGCGAATTTTCCGAATACTCTACAATATGTTGGAGAAGCTTTGTGTTAAAAGTCAAAGTAAATGAGTTGAAAATGAGAGGAACTATGAGTATATGTAGTAAATAATTTTCAACTGTGCATGCGCGTAGCTTAATTTTTCATTCTTAACTTCAAGGCCAGATATAAAGGGCAACTTAAATAAAAATGCCAGTCAAATACCATCCAGACTCAGAATGATATCGGCATTGTAGCGTGGTGAATTACGGTTGTATTCTAAGAGAAGTTAAATGATGGGGGTTCTTGCGCAAATATATTTTAAAATAGAGTCTTCAAATTGTTATAGTCGAAATGCAATTTAAATAATATATTTAATTAATAAGTTTATATGGGTATCAGGATATTCAACTTTCATAAAATTCAATTACTGTTAGATAATTCTCATTATTCTACCTGTCACCCACGTGTACATCTTTATATGGAAGTAAAGGGCTTCTTTTCTTTTTCGATTTTTCTCAAATATGGAGATACGAATTTTATTTATTTATTTATTTTTTTTGGATTTAAATTGCACTGAAATAATCCAAAAAGTTATTCAAACGAATAAAAAAGATAAATAATAAACAAATGTTCAAATTAGAATGAAATACGGAATTCAACAATATCATTGATAATTAGTTCCAGAGATGGAACAATTATTATTTAATTGCCTTTTAGAATTATATTCAAAGGTAGTTCTCGATTTCATATACTTGGAATAAAAAAAATAACTAGTTAATTTCATTTTTATAAATGAAATTAATGTTGTTTTGAAATGAGATATTAAATGAATTAAAGAAAGAAAACTAGCTAAAATAATGATATGAAGCCAAATTCTAATAATTACAGAAATCAACCATAAATCAGAATCTTCACTGTTGCTATTTAATTAGCTTAATTTTCGAATGAAAATTCATTTTTAATTGAATTTATTTCATTTCCAGCTCAATTGACTTCATTTGATTAATTTTAATTATATTTTGTTAAAATAATTTTAATTAATCTTTTCGTAATCTATAAAATAAAAGACAAATTTCGTGCAGATTTTCACTAATTTAAGCCTAGGAAAAGAAATTAATCATCGAAAAAAAGTTAATTTATCAAACTCTTTTGCAGTCATTGCTAACATTTCAATTATATTTCCATGGAAATAACATTAGAATATTAACAAAATATACAGTTGCATCGTAGAAAGTTGTAACTCGCTTTCTGTTTAGTAGTTTAATCAATATATCTATCCTTAAAGTAATCTTTGGATATTTTTTGACTTCCTTTGTTTTTTCTATGCAGCGGCATATTGCTCGCTACTTAAATATTGTTTAAATTTTGTAGTGTTTATTTAATTTTATTTTTAAATGTGTTTTAATTGCTAATTTAATTTTATTTCATCACCTTGATACTCGATCTATCAGTGAAGTATGATTGAGTGTAAAACTGTTTCTACGGCGTTTATAGTTTAGTTTCAGGGAAACAAACTAAAACGTGCAGTTTTGCGTCCGCTTAACTCTCTTCCGAGCTAAATGAAGTCTTTTTTTTATCACAATAGTTCAAATCTGCAAATTATTATCTACTTAGGTTAAGCGCTTTAAATTCAGAATGAATAAACATACTATTTATTCATACACGCTGGATAAACTGGAGGCATTTATATATTTTTAAGGATATTTATTCCTGTTTTAGGGTTTAACATTTTTATTAAAGATAATAGTGAAATATAATATGTGATGTATTTGATATCCATTCTTTTCATGAATAAACTTAACCCCCATTGGACAGTGGAAGCCTTTTTCATCTTACATCTGCTTTAAAACAAAAACAAATAAATCAAAAATATGCACATTTCTCTAGGTTTATACCTAGCTCTTATATAATTACTTTCGAATTTTCAATTGCCCTTATTGATTGACAGGATTAGTGCTGTGTTGTGAATTACGCTAGGCCTATTTAGAGACAATTTTCTATCAGATGACCAGAAGAATAAGAAAGTGGAATCCTCTTTCCAAATTTCCGCACCACACCAGGGGGAGGAGGCTTGACCTTGACAGATGTAACAAATCCCAGGCTGATGTAAAAGATGGATATTTGGTGGAAGCTGGTTTCGATTACTCGCCTCTCTGATTCTGAAGTAGGGAACTTACCAATAGGTTACCACAGCTCTCTGAGTTGATGCCAAATAATTCTTTACTTGAGATTTCTTTAGATAAACCGAATTTAATTTCTTTAACTATCTTTTTTTCTTCCTCTTAATATGCCTGTTAATGCTTTACACACCAAACGTTATGCTTATGATGTGTTTTGATTGATTGAAAATGCAATTAAAGTCGCACCTTGATATTTTAAAAATCGCAGATAAATGGTCTTGTTTATTAGAAACCGAAAACTTGAAAGTTTAACTTTTGCAAGAACGGCTCTGAAAAACTGCATCTTTGGAAATTTTTCTAAACCGACTTATTTTAGTTTAGTTCAATTAAATTAAATTAACTACCCATTTTGAATAGATATACGGGCTATTTTAGGACATTTTTCGTAATTTTTATCCGCTCTCGGGCGACGAAGTTGACACTTAAGTCGGAACACCCATATTAAACTTTTATACCGGAAGAGCGGGAGGACGCTTGAACTAGAGTAATGTGCACCAGACACGTACACGGAGATCTCCGGTAAAGGGTGTCGAACTTGCAATCTTCAAGCTCCGAAGCCGAGACTCTGCCATGTTACCATCACGATTGCAATGCTATTTGCGTATCTTTAGTGTGATTTTAAGAACAGTAAATCTTCGATTAACCATCACTCGTTTAACTGTGCTTGCTAAATCAGCTACCAACAGTTTAAACTCTCCTGTCCCTGTCAACGATGTCAAAAAATATGTTAAATCCATCCTCCACTCAAAATCGGAAGCTCATTGGGATCTTAAAGACACAAATAAACTTCATTCAATAAAACGTCTAATTGATTGTTGGCTTAGTTTACCAATCAGGAAGCTCGACATAGTTCTTACCAAATTAAGAATCGGACACACTTAGATTTACGCATAGGCACCTGATATTTCGGGAACCCGCACCTCTTTGTACAGCATGCCAATGCCAAATGACTGTTCTCCACATTCTTATTGAATATCAACAATTTAATCATCAACGCATCCGTTGCCTCCACTCTTCCTGTATCACCCTAAAAAACATCCTTCACAAAGATCTTCATCCACAAATTTTTACCTTTATAAAAATGATTGTTTTTTACTATTTGATCTGAAATTTGCACCAAGTTTTAAGGTAATTTTTTCTCTGTAGCAAATTTTTTCGCAGACTTTTAAAATTGAAACGTCATAACGTATGATAGACATCCTTTAACTGGACTCCTAAAGTAAGATTTTATCCTGCACCATGTGTTTGGCGCAGCATAATCAAAAATTTTTTTTTGCCTCTGTAACAATAGACAAACAGACATGTTTAAAACTGTTCACATATTACTTTTAAAACCTACGATATAAAGTTGGAAGTGAGTGTATACTGTATGATGGCGGAAGTTACTAATTGTAGGTGGTGGAGGAGTTGACATCGATCTGGCGCGCCAAACACATCGCCATCCATTCGCTATTATATTTTGGCATTAAAATATATTTCTGTGCATTACTTCTCTTTTATTGAAGTTTATATTGATGTCTTTGTAAAATTAAATACATTATGTATTTATTATTCACTTCGAGAGGATTTTATTCCGTAGATTTCTGTTATCTGTCTATTCGGTTATCCGTCACAGCCCTAATCCGGACGGTGACTGTTAATCGAAATTTCACTGTGATTTCAGCCAGAGAAGAATAAGATAGTAATAAGAAAATTGTGAGAATGATTTCTTTGGACAACTGTTTCATTTGACTGTAATAAAAAGAAATTACGACTTTCAACTGTTGGGAGTAATCAACGACAACATTTTATTTCATTCTTCTTAAGAACTAAAAATACATGCAGTGTTTTTACAGCATTTACTTAGCAAAGTTAATTAAAAAATGTTTTATCAAAATGCGTTCCATGCTTTTTTTTTATCTTGAACATATGAATAGATAATGATACAAATTATAACGAAGGCGTTCTTAAGCCTTTTTGCAAGTAAGAAGTGAAAACAAAAAGATCCTAAAAGAGATTTCATTTTTCGATATGCAGAACATTAAGAACACAAAGCAAAAAAATAGAAGCGGAATTATTCGGATGCAGGCTATTAAATGGCATTTTTAAAGAGGGCAAATAGCATTCATTTAAAAGAACAACGAAAATAATGAGGCTTTGCAAATCTTTACTTTCTAAAATAGTATATCTTAAGTCGCAAAGGAGATTTTATGCAGCTGAAAAGCTATAAAAATTAAAAAATTAAATAGCTGGTAAATAAGAAAAATTCGACCAATAAAATTAATTCAGTATTTGGATAGGAACGATTCATAAACGAAATATTGTTTGATTCAAAAATTAATATTTCTACTAGCATGCTCATCATCTCTAATTACTAAAGTTATTGCTTTAAGAATGTTTGTTGTCACATTTTATTTCCTGGTAAAATATTTTTATATAAAATTGTTTCATGAACGTTGAAAATGTAAAGCAAAGTTTATGATCTGAAGCATTATTCGGAAAAATATATAAGAAGAATTTGATTTTAAAAGAATAATTAACACTTGTCTTTATTTCGTAAGTCAAGAGAAATAAGTTTAAATCTTGTTTATATTGTATGTAGCTGTTTAATAAATCAAAAGTATGTTTATAGTGTATGAATAATATTCAAGCAATCTTAGAAGTATTAGAACTAAAAGTTTTAGTTATCACACGCCTTATTTAGCTTGACTTGTTTCAAGCATGTGAAGATGCCTTGAAATCGATTTTCATTTACTTCTTCATATGCTGGAGTTCTGAAATTTTGAACACTGTTGTATTTTGAATGAAAATGTATAATTTAATTTTATTGACGAGTTTCCTGCTTTGTTTATTTACATTAAAGTTGGACTTCCACCATAACCACCGTCTTCCGATGGTAATGCTTAGTCAGTAGAAATCTTCAAAAGTTCGGCATTCTGTTTGAGGATGTTTAAAGTAGAGTTTTCCAATGTTATTGCTTAAAGATACATTGAAAATAATAAATTTCATATTTCTATTGATGTAGCTCTCAATGCTTACTTAAAATAAGAGCCTAATTTTGTGAAAAAGCTGCCATATTTGTTCGTTATCGCTCTTTTTGGCGACTTCTAAGGTTTGTTTGCTGGTAAAAGTTTTAACTAAACGATTTAGTGAATTAAAATCGTTTCATTTGGAGGTTAGCCATTTTAAGAATTTTTTTAAACCGATTTGTATTAAAAGGATTATAAGAACTCAAAGAACACAGAATTCAACACTGATTCGAACTTGGCACTTTATTCAGTATCCAAATGGATTTGGTTGCTTAAATCTGAGGGTTACCGGAAAACGGTCAGTGCATCCAAAATAAACAAACCAGAAACTCATCCATAATATGACTTAATCAATTTATGTAATTAAATTTTGTTTCCATACGACTGATGCCATCTGGTAGTGAATTTAAGAAAAAACTGATTTCAAGATTACATCATACTTATAATAATGAATTATGAACTGAAGACCAAAAAGTAGGAAATAATGAAAATAGGAAAATTCTACTTTTCAGCCCATTAATAAAAGTGTGATGTGTTTTAGAAAACTCTTTTAATTCCAAATTATTTTTATAACAGAATTAAATAATAACATGCTTCGTTTTTTAAATAAAAGCTACATATTTATATCTCTAAGCTTTAAAAGAAAATTTCAGAAACAAATTTAGAAAGTTTCATTCCGTTTTATTCATTCGTAATTCTCATTCTCAAGAAAGCAATTGTAACGATCAAAAAAATGAAAACAGCTTTTATTTGAATTTGAAAACTCCAATTTATCCAATTAAATTTTATTTACTTACGTTCTATAAACTTTATCCTGCAACATTTCAATAAGAATATCGATATGTAGACTTAGAAAACTACTGAAATGCTTCAAAAAGTCCTATTTTTCATGATTAGAAAAATGATGATAAATTATGAATGTTGTATTTATAAAAATCGTCAAATTTCAGATTTTGTTCCTTTATAATAAGGAATCTCTGCTAATAATAAAGGAGAATGTCTATGTGTTGACTCATTACATGGAAGACCGCTCGGCCTAGAGATACGAAATTTGGCACAAACATACTTTTGAGGATGAGAACATGCACCTCGGAGTTATTTTTTGAAATTTTAATCAATTAAAAGTTAAGCGAAATTTTGATGTTTTTCGTTGATAATTTCTGAAAATATTAAATTACAAAAATAATTTTTACACCAACTAAAAATTCAAAAAATTATCTTTTCAATGATATCAATTAAGTCTTAGTAAGTAAGTTCACCAATTTGTTTTCTATTCTTTAAATAAAACAAAATAATTTTCAGAAAAATGTAAAAAGAAACGGCTTCTAAAACAGTTTTACTCTACCTATTCATAGAGCAAATCTTGGGAATTTTTACAAAAGAAAGACAAAAGAGAATGAGAAATTAGCGAGAAAGATTTCTTTGAATGAAAAACGAACATTGAATGTGGTAAAAAGTTAAGGAGCTTTTATAATAATAACTGTGAGAATTAACTGTGATTCTTTGTTTCATTCCTTATTCAAAGTAAAAATGTATTTATTGCTTTATGAGGAAAATTTGTTAGAAAGCTAATTAACATATGTTTGATGAAAATGAATTCTTTTCTTTTTATTTTTAACATATGAATAAATAATGATAAAAATTATAAGGAATGCATTCTTAAGTCCTTTTGCAAGCAAGAAGTGAATGCAAAAATAAAAATCCTAAAAAAATGATGGATTTTATTTTAAGATATGCCAAACATTCACAACTCAAAGAAAAAAATTTTAAACGCAATAATCATGAAGAAACTCATTAAATGGTATTTATAGAAGGAGAATAATTAAACCGGAGGGTATTCAGATAAAAGACTAGCTGAAATAATGAGGTTATATAAAGTCTTACTCTTTAAGATTTGAATTAGGAAGTCACAATTGAGGTTTTCTTTCAACTGAAAGACAATAAGAAATTGAATAACAGGTAAATAAAACGAAGAAAGCTAATTAAAACAAGTTTAGTGTTTTAATATTATAGTCATAGAAAACGCATGAATAATATACAGGGTGTTTCAACACTAGTATGACAAACTTGTAGGAGGTGTAAGAGGTTCAAAAGCAATTTGGAATCACTTAGCATTGCAGGGTTAGAAATGCCTTCTTTTCTAAGGAAAAAAGAAAGGAAGGAGAAGACAGGAAACAAAACAGTATCATGAAAGTTTAACAAAGTTTGTGAATCATATTTACATTAGTAAGAATCTCAAACTGCAGGATGTATGTGAAATTTTGACTAAAAGCTCTCATACACGTCTGACATCAGTGCTGTTAAGAATCTCTAACATTGTAGAAGATTCTAATTGTATCTCGGACCCCTCACCCTCCTCACAGTTACTGACATGGGAGTGATAGTATTTTCAAATGATTCAACAAGGGTGTCATACAATTTTGCTGTCATATGATCCCAGAAGATACGCCCAATAAGCAGGATATATTTGATCTATATTATATTTATAAGGATTATATTTGTTATCTGTAACTTCTATCATTTACTATGTGTGCATTTTATTTTATTTTTATTTATTTTTTAATTTCTTGCGGGCATCACATTTTTATTAATTTATCTTTTGTTCTTTAATTTCGTATCGTTTAAATTTTTAAACGTTTGGGATATTTTATTAAACGAATCTTTTCTGTTACAATTTTAAAGCCATAATATAATTAGTTATAACAAAAATTTGTAAGACTTAACGTTGAATACAGAAAAAAGCACAGAAAACAATTTAGAATCACCAACAGAAACGAATCAACTAAATAGTCATGTCACTGTCAAAAATCGAAACCCAAAGTCAGCCCCTGAGTGTGTAATTTGGTTGCATATTTTTCCTAAAATTTTAAAACAGTCTCTAACTTTGAGAAACCAGACGTGTATGATAAATTCCTAAATCAATTACTTTTATTATCTTGAAGACTTAGTTAAATGAAAATCATATGTGAGCCTACCAAAACATAATATTTGGTGTCAAAGTTTAATTAGTAATCTTTCCCACAATTTTTTTTTAAGAATGGTAATCAAATTAATTGCTAACAGCCTTGAATTCTACCAAGCATTCGAAGACATCCTACACAACAAAACAATCACTCAGCTGCTTCTGAAAATGAACTTTTAAGCGCCCTTTGCCTTCTGTCCACAAGGTGAGTCAAAGATTTCATTAGCGAATGGATCGTAATCCCCAGCTCCTCCATGAAAGTCCCGTCTCTGGAACCATAAAACCCTAACTTCTTTGTCCTAGTTTCCCGCCTAATAAGAATCCTTCCTATAAATATCCCGATCTTGCGTAAATCACCTTGTAAGAATCCCGTAATCACTGGTGTTAAAACGGCAGATGACACTGCTGCCTGTACATCGTGTTATCCCAACAGAGAGTCGCGCGACGGATTGAGTAATTTGCGTCCAATTATTGAGAGTTATCCGGCTAAGTGGGAGTTGGAGTCCGGGCGCGTCCCATTTAAATACTGATGCTCCACGAGATCCCTGATTGTGATGGATGACTTGGCAGGAGGTTTAATTGCTCAGCCAATCCCTCCCAGCCGGAAAAGGGAAGGATTATTCCGCAGGAGAGGAGATTAAGTGATAGGCTGAGTGCCGTTTGATATGTCCGGCCATTTATTTATCAACCAATGGGAATTGTGATAATACGCTTCGAATCTTCTAATCAAATTATTGTCAAAGTGTGATTTTGGGAGGATTAAGTTATTAATATCTGTGACCAGGTTTTGTGAAAAGAGCATATTATTCTGTAACGGTTGAAGTGATGTATTAAAATGCATATTATTTGGATGGCAATTTTGAAACATCTTCAAATGCAAATGAATATAATCTGTCTAAAAATGGAATTCAAAGGAATTTTTTTTTAGCCAATGGGAATTGTCTTGTGAACGGTTCAAGTGATATATTAAAATACGTATTGTTTCGAGGGTAATTTTGTCACTTCTAGTAATGCAAATGAATATAATCTGCTTTAGAAAGCTCTGACCTTTTGGTTAGAAATGTTTAATTAAATTTAAGTTATTAATATCTGCTACAGAATTCTATGAAGTGAGCTCATTATTTTCTAACGGTTGAAGTGATATACTAAAATTCATAATATGTCGAGATACAATTTTCCACTTCTAAAACTGCAAGCGAGTATTAAATTTTAATCATAAAAGCGAAAACAGATAAAAGCATTACATTGCATTCGTACTGAATCATAAAATACGGGAGAAAAAACATTATAAAATATAAATTACTGAACGCAGGCAAAAGAAGTGTCCACGAACTAATTACAAATTATTGTAACAATACCAAATCTAAATACATGCACCAAATATATAATATTGAAATAAACACTCCAGATACAAAACACATTTCAGAATACTAGACCATTCAATATGCAGCATTTAAAATTTATGTCTTATAAAAAAATTAATATTCCTCAAATTGTTAGAAACAAGAGGAACGAAGATTTAATTTTTTGAAAAAGCGACTTTAATCATAAACCCAGAAATCTACCAATTTTTTTTACTTTCCCCAGACCACTTTTATAATTAATTACAAGTTAAGACCCTGCGGCTTGGGTTTTCGTAAATAAGCCTATTTAAAAAAATTCTCTATTGGAAAATGCAGATAAGAACACGTTGGTACACATTGCTTCACGAGTCGCATTTACAGTTTGGTGTGTTCTTTAATTTGAAACAAAACGAGTAAAATAAAAGGGTCCATGACATAATAATTATAATATGTTACATATTAAAATATATGATACATATTTTCTAGCTATAATTAAAATTAAATTAATCTATGGTCTGGAAATGTTTGATCAGCTTATAAGATGAGATTTTCCTAGTTCGAGTTAAATGTATTTTATTATAGAGTAATGTGTGTGTGTGTGTGCAAATCAGCAAGTTTTAAAATATAATATTTATATCATAACATATGGAAACCTCTAAAAACAACTTTTTTGAATTTGAGGTAATTTTTTAGAAAAATTCTAATTAAATATTCTTAGAATTAGAAAAAGAATGGCTGTCTTTATGAGTGCGTCAAATAGAAATACTAAAGAAATATAAAACCATTTCTACTTACTTTATAGTTTTCTCTCACAGATAAAAAATATTCATATTTATAATAAAAATTTCCCTTACATTTCAGTTTTACACATATAGTCTTTAGGCCAAATATTTAAGAATGATTTTAGCAAGTATAAAATACAACATTTATACCGTACCATGCAGACAACCTCTGAAAGCAACCTTTTTTTGAATTTGTTGTGATTTTTTATAGTTGTCCTAATTCAATATTCCCATAATTAAAAAAATTGCTTCATTTATGACTGCGTCAAATAGAAATGCTGAGATATTTGCATTTACTTTATTGTTTTCTTCAGGAGAAAAAAATTCATATTTATATTAAAAATTCCCCTTACATTTCGATGAATTTCGTTTTTTAATAGGTTAGTAAGTGCATTGGAGCATAAATTTAACTATTGTCTAAATTAATTTTTATAATGCATTTGATTTGAATAACTTCTTCTGCTTTGCCAAATGGATAATTACGTCATCCGGACATAATTTTTTCATCCACTTAGCATTGTTCAGATTAGGTTTGGAGGAAAAAACTAAAAATACTCTGTATGAACAAAGGAATTGAATTCACAGTACTCATCCGAAAAACAATGTTTACAGATAAAAGAAAATAAATTCGCAAACCAGACTATGTCTGACTTACACAATGAAGTTCTTTTTAAACCACAAGCACCGTAATTCAAATAGTTTGGGAAACATTCTTCTATATTTAGCGACACAGCTTCAAATAAAATTATGTTCGGACGAATATTTGATTGCATAAAATGCCATTTTTTGTCATAAATAATTGTTATACACTAGCTGACATATTGGGGTTTACTTCGGAGGAAAATATTCTAATATCTATTTTTAATGTAAGAAATCCTTTTATATAAAGTTTTATATTTATGCAAAATCCTCTTATCTTTATGTAATTTCGCTTTTAATTAAAATGAGAATTTCAGCTGCCATGAACAATTTTTAAAAAACGCAGGAAGATAATTCTCTCCATACATTACTAGTTATTTTAAAAATATGGTACAGAATTTAACTAAACATTGCGAATGGCAACTAACTGGTAAATAAATAAAATTATTTAGAACGTCTATATTATCTTTCAAAAAGAATGTCAATATTAAAGAGGAAATAAACTTTTTCTGTAGATGGAAAGGCAGTTTTTAAACTTTTGCAGCCTAAATTAGAAGCAAAAATGCATACAGAAGAAAAATAATTCCGATGACGTCAAATGGCATCAGATGATCGGGCAGAAAGGGTTAATTATTTTAAAAAACTGAATATACATTTATTTGGCCCGATACTCTTTCTAAAACATACTTTATGTTTCATAATATTTGTGAGCAAAATTTGAAGGAAATCTATTTACAAGTTTGAATTTCTATTGCGTATAAACTATTTATGAATTTTCACATTTATTTATAGATCTGCATAGCCTATATAAGAATTTTGTACAAATATTATAAATCTTATGATTTTGTTTATTTGAAACATCAAATGGAGGGCTCAGAGTGAAAGTGAACTATGTCCACGCATAAGATTCATTTCTGAGTAATGAATCTCAAAGGTTTTTAGTTGTATTGCTGTTAGTTGTTGGTTGTATTGCCACTTGTTCTTGCTGCCTGGTGGATATAAATTGAACTACGGACTTGAATCACTATAACATAGAAAATGTAACATTTCTACACTACCATTATCGTTAGAGCAAAATGGGCAAAACATGGACTTGGCTCACTTTAATGCTGGGAATCCTCCAAATAATGTAAAACATGGACATGGCTCACTTTAAGACTGAATCCTCCAAATAATGGTGAACTAAATCTTAGAAGGTAAGAAAATAATGGTGATGAAACAATATTAGTATATTTGTATATTTGGATTCCTTTTTTTTTCTCTTTTGCTACCTTTGTTAGTTAGTTTTTGTATATATTTGTATATTTGGATTTTTTTTCTCTTTTGGTGCCTTTGCTAGTTAACACTTCGTTTGTAAGATTTAAACTGGTAGCTTTAAGTTCTTCCATTCCCCTCCATGAATGGTGCAATTTATCAGAAGAAGACATTGAGCAATGCTAGTTCAGCAACAATTTTGATGTTACTTTTTCCAGAATTCGAATGCTTTAAAAACAATCCCACACATTTAAATCTTTTTTTCAACAATTTTTTAAATATTTCTTTTCCTTTTTTTCATAGTTATTTAAAAAGAAATAAAAGAACCACCTCAGTCCTCCCCATTCCCACTCCCCAGATAGCCAAGAAGGTTGCGGAAAGGTTGCAATTTCACTTTCCATAGGCTGTCCGCGAAAGCATTTCCCCGCAGACTTTTTCGGAACCATTGACGCAAGGTTTACATAGGAAAGTGTTTTATGAACTACCTTACCGACAAGGTTTGAACGACAAGTCCGCGAAAGCATGTCCGCGCAAACCGTTTCGGAAACCATTCCCGCAAAATTGACGTAGGAAAGTTTTTTATGAACCACCTGTCCCATCATGTGTAGCCCCGTCCGGTATAGTGGACAACCTAGTGCGCTTGCCTTCCAACTCTAGGAATGCTGGTTCGATCCCAGGCTCGGAGGAATTTGAAGTTTTGTCCCAATCTACTACGGAATCGTACAAGTAAGTTCAATTAAAAATTAGATTAATCAAATTAATTTAAATTAATAATTAAGATTCCTAATTGATCTAATTAATTGACATTCCAGATAACTCTAAGTTGGACTAAGATAACGTCAAAAGAAGGGGTTGGACCCCTCTGTAGGAGTACGGTTTCGGAGGGGGAAGGGAGTTTCTATTTTGTCCGCCGAAGGAGGGCTCATAACAACATTTTGAAAGGCCTGAACCAAACTTGTAATAGAATCTTGGGGAAATCTTACTGAAAACCTTACAAAAACCTTGTTTCTTGTTGTCTAGAGAACCTTTCCGCTACCTTGCCGAAAGGTTCATCTCTTGTGAAAACCTTTGTGACAACCCTTTACCCTTGCCGGCGACAAGGTTTCCAAACGTTTTAGACAAGTTTTCTTTGCTATCTGGGTCACATCCATTCCAAACTGATCAGGAGCGATTTACGCTCTAGGAACGGGGATGTGACATGGCATAGTATTCTTTGTTTGCTACCGAAAGATATGATAGACTAAAGTTATTTTTATTTGTTTCATTATCCTTCCGATACGAAACAACATAATTTGATTTTGAAGATGACATGTCTAGGGATGATACGATCATCTGTCAAACAACTCTCAAATTATGACTAACTATCTGGTTTCACATCAACATTTCTTTTTATCATCTGGTTTCACATCACTTCCCTTACATATCAGCATAAAATTATATTTGAGAGCAACCACATTGAATGTATCAAAAATTATACACACGACACTTTTCTAAATTCTGAATAAGTTTGGCCCCTGACGGTTTCAAATTCACCAACATTCGTTAGATCAAGGATCTATGCGCTAATCCTCATAAAAGGCATGGAAATAACAAACTTTATATAAACCATTCAAATTTTCCACACTATTTTCATTTTTTCGCTCTTCAGAAGTTTTACTTATTTATAAATTTAACTTTAAGAGAATGTCAGTCGCTTTTTGAGAAAATATACTCAGAACGCCCAGTAGTGGAGAATCAAAAAAATGTTTCGCATAAGAGCGTAAAAAACGAATTAAAATCCTATTAACATATGCATTCAGTTCTACAGAAAAGAAAAAAACGCAGGCGGGGGGATTGCATCGTGTAATTCTTGCCATGTTTCCTGGCTAACCTTATATCAAAGGCTAAATGGCTTGACTATGCTGAAAGAGACAACCAATATCCTTATTCTATTAAAAAGAAAATAACGCAAGGTAGGCACTTTTTCTGAACGAAAATAATCAATAAAAGAAATTGAAAACATGTTTTTGTTATTGTACTAAAAAAGTAGAAAATTAAAGGAAATTGAGACGACAAAGCAAAAATCACGAAACTAGGAGTCGATGGTGTAATATTCCATGTAAATTGGAATTTTAATCACATTCATAATATGGGCGAGTTTTCTGTTTTGTTTTTTTCGGGTACTGCAGAACTTCAGCTTTAACGACCGACTTCGGGTGCAATGCTTCGTCTATGGGAATCTTCAAAATTTCAACACTCTGTTTGAAGATGTTAATGTTTAAAGCAGAGTTTTTTAAAGTTATTTCTTAAGAATACTTTGAAAATATTAAATTTGTTTATAATGTTCCTATTTATGTTGCTCTCACTGTTCACTTAAAATAAGAGCCTCTTTTTGTGGAAAGGCTGACATAATTGTTCGTTATCGCTCTTTTTGGCGACTTCTAAAACTTGTTTGGCTGTTAAATTTTTAACCAAACAATTTAGACAATCACTGGCGGTTAAATTTTTAACCAAACAATTTAGACAATCACTGGCGGTTAAATTTTTAACCAAAGGATATGGCTAATTGCAATAATTTCATTTGGAATTTAACCGTTTTAAATAAAAAGAATTAAACGAACTCAATGAACTCGGAAATCAACGCTTTGTGTGCTAATGAAAGAGCTGGATCGGACTTGGCGCTTGATATAGTATCCAACTGGCGATTGCTTTAATCGGAGGGTTACCGGAAAACGATCTGTGATTCCAAAATGAAGAAAACAGAAAACTCGCCAATATTTCAATTTTTATTGAATGCTTAAAAAATCCCATCTTATGCTATTCATTAAGTCTTAGTTTCCTTATTGTATTGTTTTCAGTACCTTACGGCTTTTACATTAACCTCCAGAAATCTGATTAAGACTGGTTCTACTAGATATTTGTTGGCTGCAAGCGTTGTCGAACATTACCAATTTATTCATATTCAGCCACCGCTGATTGGCGGTGTCGTTACGCTCGCTGGTATTTAACTCTCTTCCTCAGCGAAACGAGGATTCAGTTCAATTTGTAATGTTAGATTGTTAGTCTGTGGGTAAGCATAGGTGATAAATCTTTTCTTCACCGTTTTAATATATATTTGTTTATTGCCCATGGGTTCAAATTTTTTCCACACCTACAATATTACCATATTAAATACTTACTACTTTTTAGTTTTGAATATATTTTAAAATTCATTATTATAATTATAATTATAATTGCAATGAAATCTTATAATCTATCCTATTAAAATTCGAAGGTAAACAAACGTATGTATGTATGTATGTATGTCCTTCTATCTTCTCACGAACCGCCGAACGGAGAAGCGCGCGGAAGGTACCAAAAGATGGGGAATAATCCAGGGAAGCCATTTCGGCCATTTAAATATCGAAATTTTAATTAGTGAAAAAGATATTAATTAAAAACTAATTGACAACAATGCTTTACATTGTTTCGGATACTTTATAACAATACTTTTCATTGTTGCAGCGCAATTCAAAATACATTTTATTGTTGAAGTCGTTTACTTTAAAGAACATTGTTACAACAACAATAAAAAAGTGACGCTGACAGAAATAAAAAAAAATGTATTGTTGAAAGTGTATAAATTCTTTTTTTTATCCCGTGATATAACGTCCAACAAAATCATTTTAACGAAATGAAAAGGGGTGTTTTGTTTCTGTAAAGTTATGTGCCGAAAGATGTAGATTAGTTATGTTAGTGATTTTAATCATTATTCATTGATTTGATCAAGTTTAAATATTTGTAGAAGCTTCTATTTTAAGCTGATATTTGGATGTTACTATTTTTGCTTTGATCAATTCTCGCTTTTTCCGATGCCTAAAAGAAAAAGAGGAATTACAGGGGATGTTGCCAGTAGACGGGAGGCAATTAGAAAACGTGAAAGGAGAGTTGTTGAAACTGAAGAAGAAAGAAGCCGCCGATTGTCAACTATGGCACAACGTGGCCAGGACAGAAGAGTGGAAGAAACAGAAGAACAAAGAAATAGCCGATTGTCAGACATGGCACAACGTGGGCAGGAGAGAAGAGCCGAGGAAACAGAAGAACAAAGAAAATAAAGTTTTGGGGGGAACGTAACATTTACGTTAGCGACAATATATGTAAAAAAATAAATCGGAGGCGGGCATATGAAAATTAGAAATAAAAAGACTAGATTTGTGTGTGAAAGAATATTTACATTTCTTGGAGAAAGTAAGTGACAATATTTGTTGAAAAAAAACGGAGCCGGGCATATGAAAAAATATGGATCCGAAGGCCTCACGTGATCTCACTTCTCTCCGCCCGGGAATATCCCATTATTCAAGATTGCCCGTGCAACGCCGGGTCATGCAGCTAGTCAGTATCTAAATTCACTACCAGATCGCGCCTCTCCCACGGAATCAAATTAAAGTAAAAGTGAGAGACTTATTGATAATTGAATTCTAAAAATATTAAAATATTGTACTGTTTCCGGGAACACACAACTGTACAAAATTTCAAATCTCCAGCACTCAAAGAGTGAAAAATTGTAGATAAAATTACCTGCTATTGCACATATCATGATCCAATACAAATAAAAATAATTAGTATCGGCAGGGTAATTATAGACCTAACAGATTACAGCCGCAAGAGAAGTGAAATTCTGATAAGGGATTCAATCATCAATAAATTAGCACATCTTATATAATGAGATGCAATGTTACTAGTGAATAAACCTATCTTTAGTGAGATAGGATAGAATCCCTCACAGATTAGATTCGCAAGTGGCGCGAAATACTAATGGCTTATGTACCAGCCAGCACGCAGAAGTATAATAAATGTACTGGTACTACATCTGCACTGCCTGTGAGGTAAGTTACCTTAGTGGTATAATTCTAATGATTTATTGAATTAAAAATGAATATTGTTCTCACGCAGATACGCAAGAGGTATGAAAATCTAATGGCTTATGTACCAGACAGTACTCAGAGGTAATAAATGTATTGGAACTATAGCTGTACCGCCTGTGAGGTAAGTTACCTTAGCAGTATAATTCTAACGATTGATTGCATTAAAAGTAAATCTAATCCGCCTATACAACTCCATGCAATGGGACTAGGGTCTAACCTATCTACAATGAGAAGATAATATTTGTAATGAAAAGATAGACACAACAAATTAGACAAGCTAGAAGAATGAAATTCCACCTAATATAAATATAGAATACAAATATAGCATAAGTGCAAGGCAGTGGCATAGCCAGGGAAAATGGCGAGCGGGTCGTAATATGATTTTTTTGCCCCTCCAAGTCATCAGCCGTGGCTTAGCATGTATAAACGGCGCCCGCGTCATGGCATTTATTTGCCCCCTCATCGTATTTGACTTCAAAAAGGGTCATAAACGCATTAATGCTTTGTGAACATGACCAGTGCCGTTAGGACCATAATATGATTTTTCTACTTCTGTCGTCATCAGTGGCCTCGAAAGCGCAAATCACTCCCTGGACATGGTTTATTTTCAAACCTTCTCATCATATTTTGCTTTAAAAATAATATAAACTCAGTAATGTTTTGACTCCAATGCGCCCACTAAATCTAGATCCCGGGGTATCAATACCCCCCCTGCTCCCCGTATCTACGCCACTGCAAGGTAAAACATCTACTGGCACAAAATTTGCACTGTCTGTAAGGAAAAAGTTAAAAGCAGTTTCAATCGAAAAGTCTTATTAATCTACCATACTTAAAATGTTAGTAACATATACTTTCAAAAATAATCAACATAGGGCTAAATAAAAATCCCATTCTGCCATTCGATGCATTCACTTCTGTAACAAAAAGGAAAAAGGAAAAGTGCGTCGTATACCTCTTACGATATTTCCTGGTTAACCTTATATCAAAAGCTGAATGGCCTCACTCTGTTGAAAAATGCAACCAATCTCCATGTTCCGATTCAAAAGAAGAAGAGAAGGCAAAGGCACTTCTTCCATATAAAAATAATAATAATAACATCCGACCTCCCTCGAAACGACTCTTGTCCGATCATTTGGAGGATTTCGAAGTTTAACGGATGAAGTCTCAAGCAGGAAGATCGAAAACCAATCAATGCAAATCGTCCGTGGATTCACTCTGCTAGAATCATTCCCCCATTCCTTTCCTAATGGCTTACGGATACCCATTTCGGGTGGATGTCGTTATTTTTCCTCGCAGTATTTCGGGAAAGAGTGTTTCTGGCACGGCAACATTTTCCAGAAAGAGAAATGTTGAATCGGGAAGCGATGTAATTGAAAAATTCGAAGGACATTCGGGTTTTGTGGGTCGTTATTTCCAGGTCGACCTTTCAGAAAGTTCCAACTTATGTGTGGTGGAATGTATAAATAATAACCTATGCAAAAGACTGTTAGAGCTATCATAGGAAAATGCTGGGATGTTTTTTGCCCGTGTTATTCTTGTGTGAGTGAGTGAAGAATTTTGAGATTGAAAGGATTTCTTTTGTAACTTTCATTTTCGGTTATTCAGGGATTTTGAAGTGCAATTTGTGATAGGTTAAAGAAAATAATCCCATTAATCATTGTTTTCTTTACCCGATCATTAATTTACGGTGCAGTTTTAAGAGTATTTAATTCATTTGTTCTGGAGATCCCAAAATCAATAAAATTATTTAATTTCTTATCTATAATAAGCTATAAATATTTTGACGGAAATATCTGTGCACTTCGGTATGTGCCTCATAGAATGTCCAACTCTCCGTATAATATAGAAGGAAATTATAATAACCGTAAATGTGTAATAAATGACAAAAGAGTTTGAGGTCCGTTTTATACCTGCTGGAAAAAATGTGAAAATAGTTTTTGTCCTAATAATTGCTGCACGTGCAAATATTTTTAAGATAAGACCGATTTCTCACTCGATTTTTATTTTAATTTATTCCATGATTTAAGAGTATGCATCCTCGATTTTTTTACAATATGGGACTGAGGCAACATTTTAGAACAAGTCAGACGAAATTCATTCTTAAATATCGCCTCAGTGGTTTTATGTGATTTCATATACACTTTTCATATAATTTATATTGCAGTTTTTTATATATCAGAAATAGTACTATTTTCACCATTTATCACATTACAGAACAGAGTTTATTTAAACATTTTTATATAAACAATTTTTTCGAGTGATATATATGTGAATAGGGTTAGGCGGGGAAATTGGGAACAAATAGTAATTGGAAAGGGTGACTACAGAGCGAACTGATGAGGCCCTGGCGAACTGAAAACCATGTAATTTGGTTAAGACACTCTAGAGGAAGAAGAAAAACACTTTCCTACATTTTCAATGATCATTTTTTGTTCCATACGCCAGTTATATGCATGTTGAGTTGCTAATTAATATATTTCTAATAGCTGTAAGATATAATGATTACGAGAAACTTCAATTTTCGTTTTTGGATTTCATTTTGAGGAACAGGTTAGTATTCTTAATTAACCCTTACAATTTTTAATACGGTGTATTTGGAAACAGGTTCTAATGTAATAAAAGCCCATACTTTTTTATATATTTGGAATAATTTGATATTATCGATAGAAGCAGTTTCAAATCTAGAAACGGGATTCCTTTCTGTCCAAACAGTGAATCTCACTGTTTAATATCAAATTAACATCTGACATTTTAAAACTATTTACCATTTGATCTACATAAATATTACTTTTTACGTATGAAAGCTCTATGTTAATAATGATGTGGAGCCGTTTGACTTCAAGTATGGAAATAAACAAGAAACTGATGATGAGAAGGAAGAAAACATGATACTGATGGAGCAATCTGAAGATGAGGATTTTGGCTCTTTTCAACAAGAAATGGAGGCTGCGGGGAAGTAATTTATCTGGAATCATCCATGGTTAATATTTTTAACAAACCTGTTTGTTTTGATCGATAACGTCGGAGGTGCCAGAATGAAGGCACATTATTCATACGTCTGCAGAATTCAAAAAGTTGATGGTGGTGAATATGATATGACAGGTTTGAGAACCACAAATTTGGCTAAAGCAAATTTTTTTCCGATGGTGAATGACCAGTTTGCCATTTCCGAGATTCAGATAAAAGCTATACTACCAGATCGTATCTTTAAAATAGATCGTGGGATAGAATTTGTTGGTTTTTCCGGTAGTGTAAATGTCAAAGAAAAATTAGTAGAATAGTGAATAGAACTTTCGATTTCAAATGGAAAATCTGCTCCCTACTATCAATTTGTACTATTTGTTTCTACTAATTTTTATGTGTGATTTTTAAGTCTCGCCTAATTATTTCTAGTGTGTCTTATAATAATATTCAGTTATTTCAGTTTCTGTAAAGATTCATTCCCAACTTTTCCCGACAACATTTGAGTAAGAATGATTATAAATTACACCATCTTGAAGTTAGTAAATAGTTACAATAGTCTATATGCGATATTTCAAGAAATAGAAGATATTTTTGCTAAAAAGCATCCAAAAAGCAGTATTTTGTGATAACTGGGAAAAGACAGTTAAATGCATTTTTAGGCAATATGCAATTGTTTCTAATCATTTCAAATATATTCTCTTCAAATCAATTTCATGCTTTCAATACGTGTTCCCAAATAACCAGTAGTCTGTGGGGTAATTGGGAATACTTCGGGATAAAATAAGAACGCTCCTAAAAGTGGAGTTGATTAATTTATAAATTAGTTTCGAAAGGAGGCGTTGTTTAATGAACGCTACAGAATATATTTATGCACTCACAAAAAATATACGTCTCTTCTCCATCGCATACTATCCTTTTAAAGAAGAAAAAAATGACAGAGTCTGTAAAATTCGTTCCCAATTACTTCAACTGACCCAACTGAGATTTATATAAAGTCAAAAGACACAATAGAGATGAAAACATGTGAAATTAAGAATTAAAATATTTTAAGAATCGTACTATATATGATAATTAGAAAAGAATTTGGAGAAATTGATCAGTTTAAAGGCATAATTAATGATCCTTACAACTTTAACAATTCCGTTTATTTAACATCCTTAATGTATTTCTAGAATTGCACTTATCTAGAATTCCAGCAAATTAAGCGAATAATTCTACTTCGAGCCTTCGCTGTTTAATGGACTGCCAGATAGAAATTTCAGAAATTTCATTCACTATTATTCCAAAACTTTTTCGAATTGTTTGTGGAATGCAAATAACTGTTAAAGCAATTTGTATTTATAGAAAATTATGGTACTTACGTATTAACGCCACCGAGGCTACAGATTTGGCGGTTTTTGTTTTTACGTATTAACGCCAATTTGGCGGTTTTTAAGTGGCGCCAATTTGGCGGTTTTTGTACTTACGTATTAACGCCAATTTGGCGGTTTTTAAGTGCCGCCAATTTGGCGGTTTTTGTAAACAAGATTGCTCTTTATTGGCGCATTACCGCCAATCTGTAGCCTCGGTGGCGTTAATACGTAAGTACCAAAATTATTTCATTATTTTCATATATAAGTATTCCTCCATTATAATTGTTATGGAATGAATTTTTGGAATTTAAAATGGAAATTTTCAATTTATTTCATTAATATCCTCAATTAGAGAAGCCTTTAAATATTCTGCCCTAAAATATTTCTGTCCTGTTATATTTTGCAGTGAACCCTGAAAATAAATATCTATTAGTAGTCACTTCAAAGTAGTTTAATCGTTTCATTATTGTTCACTGACTGGTTTCAATTCTGCAAGGTTTGGGTAGGAGCAAGGAACAAGCGTAATAATTTTTATAATAATTTTAGATTTAGTAAATCTTGTAAAATAGTCGTTCAGCCAACTCTCGCAGGTAGGAAGGTGTGATAATTACCTTCCCAGATATTTTACAGATACGCTCCAGATGTGCAGATGGATACTGGTGATCAAATGACAGGATGTGGTTAGTGACGCGCTGGGAAAGTGAGTATGGGAATTCTGGGATTGTTGCAGATTTTTTCCCAACCAGGATTGTGGCTGGTTCTCTAGACTTTTGAGATGGATGGTGACAAAGATTCTGTACCCCTGTAACCTCTAAATATAATGAACCCATTTATTAAAGCTGTAAATTTTTCTCTGTATGTATATTGTTATTAAGTATTTATTCTGAATTCAATTAAGTACTCGTGGGTTAAAACTTAACTCCAGTGCGTTACAATCTAAAAAACCAGAGATTTAGCAATTAATTCCAACAACTGATGCTTTTCTAATCTCATCAATGTTATACATTTACTTTCACCTTTAATTACTTAGAGAAATGTGTAATTAAAGATTCAGAGACGCATTAGGAACGCCTTAAACCACCGAATCCCAGTAATAACAGTTATTTTCGGATTAAAAGGCAATTTATTTACAACTTAATGATCTTAGGGCTTGTTTATTAAGCAGGTACGCTTCATTCTGACCAGCCCAGCAGTAACCCTTCCTAGCAAACATGCAGTCCAATCCTCTTTTGAAATTATCCTCATGTGCCACGAGATTTAATTCCTCGTAATCGTCAAAATTTAATTTTCCTCTGGAATGACTGGACTTCGAGCGACGCTCCTAGAAAACGCTGAATTCCCATTTCGCAGTCTCTGGTACTTACAATCCATTATGGTCACAGCATTGCTCGTAAATGGAGAGTTTGAATGCCTAGATGGATATGACTGGGCTTGTAATGAGAGTAGTTGGGATTCGGGTACTTAAACGATATAGAGGGAGATCCGCTTGAATTACACGATGTTAACATGGTGTGGATGATTATTTGAAGACAAAGCCGAAGGAAAAAAAATTGGGTGATAATGATTAAATAAGAGGTTTGAAGTTGAAGATATTAGTTTTATTGGAATTTCTAGTTTGATCGATCGAATTTTATTTTCTTTGTGGTGAATAGTGATATCAGACAAAATTGTAGTTGAAATTTAGGTATTCAACTAAATGTTTGGAGGTATTATTTGTAACATAATTTAATGTACACTTTTCGAGGGCGGACAGAACTTACAAATGGAGTACTGTACTCCCTAAACGAGAACGGTTGATCACCTTATTATAACATAAAAAATTTACAGTTATCCCATATCAAATGAACGGTTGACTGCTACGCGGTGTAAAAGTCAAATGCGGGAAAGTATTTAATAACAGCATTTGACGGATACAAACAAATGCATTTTTAAAAATATATATAATATTTTTAATGTAAATGTTTTATATAAGACACTATAATGCATAAAATCCTCTTATCTTCTCATACACACTTATCCTCTGATCGTTTAATTCAAAAGAGATTATCAGTTGCACCAAGTGGTTTTACGATACGGATTACACCAAACGAGTTTTAAATTTCATCTAAATCTAACCATTTTTAATAAGAATCGTACAAAATTTAATTAAACAATATTAAAAATTATTTTAGGTATCTTTGCTTACATTCATAAAGAGTGGCAACACTTGAAACAAAATAATCCTTTTCACATATACAACAAAGCATAGTTTTTAATTAATAAAAATATTTAATTTATTGTCACGAAATCCTCACTAAAATCTTCCTTATGCTTTAACGTGTATGTTAGCAAAATCTGTAGGAAGTCTATCCCCTGATCTGTATTTCTATTTTTTACAGATTATTTATGAATTTCCACTTTTATTTATATTGGTTACTAGCTATTATGCCCGACGTTGCTCGGGATTAAAACACTTTTATGTCTAATATCTTTAATGAAAAGACTATTTTTGTATAGAAAATTATAATACAAAAATTCCTTTATCGTTTGAAACATTTTTGCTTCAACTTTCGTTCATAAATAGTGAAATATAAGAAGGATTTTGACGCATGTTTTGGGTCAATTAATTAAACAGTTAAATTTTCATTAATAAAAAGCGTCGAAATAAACCAGATCAATAGTTGTTCCTGATATAAATTATGAATCGTCTGCTTTTAAACTTTTCTTTAGTATTTTTTCAGAATTTTGTTTATATGTTCTAGCAACAGCTCTTCATACGTATACTTATTCTTTAGCAATAAAAAATACATTGCTACAAATTGTGAATTTTATAAACAATTGAATTTTTTTTAATTATTGAAATGAGAGCAACAATTTTGAACGCAAATGAAATTTTTGTCACTGAAAAGCTATTTTTTAAACTTTAATATAGGAGAAAAATAGTTATTGTGACATAACACTTTTGAAATATATCACAATCTTGAATAATTTTTAATTAAAAAAATTTAATTAACTTTTGGGCCTTTTAAAGCTGACAGTGATCTTTCACTTCTTTTAAAAATATTTACAGAAATTTGTTCGAAGTCTTACGGTTGCCTAGCAACGAAGTATCATTAAATTTGCTTTATTTAAGAATCGTCTGCTTTAATAATTTATTTATTAAGTTTTGAAAAACTAATAAAAGTTGAAGGAAACATTTAACAGATATAAAATTGTTATAATTGAAAAGGTAAAATTTTGAACTTTAAGATGGTATAATATATTTTTTGGGGGATAATTTGCTCCGTAGTTAATACGGAAAAACGGTTTCGATAAATTTCTAATTAATTGACTGCTTAATTAAATTTAGTACTTCGAAAAGTTGACAATAATCTTCCTCTTGCCTTAAATAATAAGTGTGCAAAGTTTGGTTGAAATTGCTGCAGTAATTTAGGAGGAGATGTGGAACATACACACATACATACCCTCATACACACCCACATACATACCCACATACACACCTACATACAAACCCACAATGACTTATATTTATACTAAGATTTCAAATTTTTACTCCATCGTCGATTTTACTTTTGAAGTAGATGCTGTTTTCCTAATGAATAACTTATCATTTAATCATATTTTTATCACGTAAGAATATCTCCCTACAAATCAACATAAGTTTATTAAAAATGAATTAACTACACTTTCTAATGATGAAAATTTAATTTGATGCATAAAATATATTGTATTGACTTTTTTTTTAAAAGAGCGTATTTTCATGAAAGAATTTCGCGTAAACATGTTTTGAAAACGCGAGTTTGCAAATAATTGATTTTTGAAACTCCATAACCACCTGCGTATCAAAAGAATTAACGATATTTATTTTGTAGAAAACTGATAGAGAGAGATAACAAAAAATAAACGCAAACTCATAGCTAAATTTAAAAGAGCCAGATTTATATGAGAATGAAATAATAAAAAAAACGGAACTAACGCATAAAACACCTTAAATATTCTCAAAAAATAAATAAATAAAAAATTCAAAAACTAAGTTCACTAAACTGCCGCATAAAAATTTTAAACGGAGCTTAAATATGACGACGAGTCATTTCCGAAGTCAGAAATATGGCAAAGACTGTCATTTTAAAGTAACGTGAAAAGTACGAGGCATTAAAAAACCCATTTCGGAAAACACAACATAAGAATTTGCACTTTTAACAGACTCGACATTACTGAGTTTCTATTTCACATTTTTTAAACGATGGCAACGTACAAATGGATAAAGAACAAGTAGAAGTACTTCTGCTTTATGATGCTATCAAACCGAGAGAAACATTTTGGTCCATTTCATTTAGTTTGACCATTTGTATGAATTTTTTATACCTTCATGCTTTGTTTTTTCTAATTTAGAGAAGGATTAGGAATTTGATGTTAGGAATTATTACGCTATATGTTCGTATACGTTGATTTAATGAAGTATGCAGCTGGAATTGTGGAATTAGGTTTTGTGCTTAGTAGGATTTAATGATAAATTTTAATAATCATAAGGCATCTTTTAATATCTAATGTAAACAGCTTTGTTATTAGTAATTTATAAAATATGCTCCTTCAGCTTTAAATAATTCGAATATTCAGATTATTACTTCTGCAATTC
>BGPR01018523.1:0-30721 GCA_013235015.1 Araneus ventricosus | reverse complement strand
GAATTGCAGAAGTAATAATCTGAATATTCGAATTATTTAAAGCTGAAGGAGCATATTTTATAAATTACTAATAACAAAGCTGTTTACATTAGATATTAAAAGATGCCTTATGATTATTAAAATTTATCATTAAATCCTACTAAGCACAAAACCTAATTCCACAATTCCAGCTGCATACTTCATTAAATCAACGTATACGAACATATAGCGTAATAATTCCTAACATCAAATTCCTAATCCTTCTCTAAATTAGAAAAAACAAAGCATGAAGGTATAAAAAATTCATACAAATGGTCAAACTAAATGAAATGGACCAAAATGTTTCTCTCGGTTTGATAGCATCATAAAGCAGAAGTACTTCTACTTGTTCTTTATCCATTTGTACGTTGCCATCGTTTAAAAAATGTGAAATAGAAACTCAGTAATGTCGAGTCTGTTAAAAGTGCAAATTCTTATGTTGTGTTTTCCGAAATGGGTTTTTTAATGCCTCGTACTTTTCACGTTACTTTAAAATGACAGTCTTTGCCATATTTCTGACTTCGGAAATGACTCGTCGTCATATTTAAGCTCCGTTTAAAATTTTTATGCGGCAGTTTAGTGAACTTAGTTTTTGAATTTTTTATTTATTTATTTTTTGAGAATATTTAAGGTGTTTTATGCGTTAGTTCCGTTTTTTTTATTATTTCATTCTCATATAAATCTGGCTCTTTTAAATTTAGCTATGAGTTTGCGTTTATTTTTTGTTATCTCTCTCTATCAGTTTTCTACAAAATAAATATCGTTAATTCTTTTGATACGCAGGTGGTTATGGAGTTTCAAAAATCAATTATTTGCAAACTCGCGTTTTCAAAACATGTTTACGCGAAATTCTTTCATGAAAATACGCTCTTTTAAAAAAAAAGTCAATACAATATATTTTATGCATCAAATTAAATTTTCATCATTAGAAAGTGTAGTTAATTCATTTTTAATAAACTTATGTTGATTTGTAGGGAGATATTCTTACGTGATAAAAATATGATTAAATGATAAGTTATTCATTAGGAAAACAGCATCTACTTCAAAAGTAAAATCGACGATGGAGTAAAAATTTGAAATCTTAGTATAAATATAAGTCATTGTGGGTTTGTATGTAGGTGTGTATGTGGGTATGTATGTGGGTGTGTATGAGGGTATGTATGTGTGTATGTTCCACATCTCCTCCTAAATTACTGCAGCAATTTCAACCAAACTTTGCACACTTATTATTTAAGGCAAGAGGAAGATTATTGTCAACTTTTCGAAGTACTAAATTTAATTAAGCAGTCAATTAATTAGAAATTTATCGAAACCGTTTTTCCGTATTAACTACGGAGCAAATTATCCCCCAAAAAATATATTATACCATCTTAAAGTTCAAAATTTTACCTTTTCAATTATAACAATTTTATATCTGTTAAATGTTTCCTTCAACTTTTATTAGTTTTTCAAAACTTAATAAATAAATTATTAAAGCAGACGATTCTTAAATAAAGCAAATTTAATGATACTTCGTTGCTAGGCAACCGTAAGACTTCGAACAAATTTCTGTAAATATTTTTAAAAGAAGTGAAAGATCACTGTCAGCTTTAAAAGGCCCAAAAGTTAATTAAATTTTTTTAATTAAAAATTATTCAAGATTGTGATATATTTCAAAAGTGTTATGTCACAATAACTATTTTTCTCCTATATTAAAGTTTAAAAAATAGCTTTTCAGTGACAAAAATTTCATTTGCGTTCAAAATTGTTGCTCTCATTTCAATAATTAAAAAAAATTCAATTGTTTATAAAATTCACAATTTGTAGCAATGTATTTTTTATTGCTAAAGAATAAGTATACGTATGAAGAGCTGTTGCTAGAACATATAAACAAAATTCTGAAAAAATACTAAAGAAAAGTTTAAAAGCAGACGATTCATAATTTATATCAGGAACAACTATTGATCTGGTTTATTTCGACGCTTTTTATTAATGAAAATTTAACTGTTTAATTAATTGACCCAAAACATGCGTCAAAATCCTTCTTATATTTCACTATTTATGAACGAAAGTTGAAGCAAAAATGTTTCAAACGATAAAGGAATTTTTGTATTATAATTTTCTATACAAAAATAGTCTTTTCATTAAAGATATTAGACATAAAAGTGTTTTAATCCCGAGCAACGTCGGGCATAATAGCTAGTAACCAATATAAATAAAAGTGGAAATTCATAAATAATCTGTAAAAAATAGAAATACAGATCAGGGGATAGACTTCCTACAGATTTTGCTAACATACACGTTAAAGCATAAGGAAGATTTTAGTGAGGATTTCGTGACAATAAATTAAATATTTTTATTAATTAAAAACTATGCTTTGTTGTATATGTGAAAAGGATTATTTTGTTTCAAGTGTTGCCACTCTTTATGAATGTAAGCAAAGATACCTAAAATAATTTTTAATATTGTTTAATTAAATTTTGTACGATTCTTATTAAAAATGGTTAGATTTAGATGAAATTTAAAACTCGTTTGGTGTAATCCGTATCGTAAAACCACTTGGTGCAACTGATAATCTCTTTTGAATTAAACGATCAGAGGATAAGTGTGTATGAGAAGATAAGAGGATTTTATGCATTATAGTGTCTTATATAAAACATTTACATTAAAAATATTATATATATTTTTAAAAATGCATTTGTTTGTATCCGTCAAATGCTGTTATTAAATACTTTCCCGCATTTGACTTTTACACCGCGTAGCAGTCAACCGTTCATTTGATATGGGATAACTGTAAATTTTTTATGTTATAATAAGGTGATCAACCGTTCTCGTTTAGGGAGTACAGTACTCCATTTGTAAGTTCTGTCCGCCCTCGAAAAGTGTACATTAAATTATGTTACAAATAATACCTCCAAACATTTAGTTGAATACCTAAATTTCAACTACAATTTTGTCTGATATCACTATTCACCACAAAGAAAATAAAATTCGATCGATCAAACTAGAAATTCCAATAAAACTAATATCTTCAACTTCAAACCTCTTATTTAATCATTATCACCCAATTTTTTTTCCTTCGGCTTTGTCTTCAAATAATCATCCACACCATGTTAACATCGTGTAATTCAAGCGGATCTCCCTCTATATCGTTTAAGTACCCGAATCCCAACTACTCTCATTACAAGCCCAGTCATATCCATCTAGGCATTCAAACTCTCCATTTACGAGCAATGCTGTGACCATAATGGATTGTAAGTACCAGAGACTGCGAAATGGGAATTCAGCGTTTTCTAGGAGCGTCGCTCGAAGTCCAGTCATTCCAGAGGAAAATTAAATTTTGACGATTACGAGGAATTAAATCTCGTGGCACATGAGGATAATTTCAAAAGAGGATTGGACTGCATGTTTGCTAGGAAGGGTTACTGCTGGGCTGGTCAGAATGAAGCGTACCTGCTTAATAAACAAGCCCTAAGATCATTAAGTTGTAAATAAATTGCCTTTTAATCCGAAAATAACTGTTATTACTGGGATTCGGTGGTTTAAGGCGTTCCTAATGCGTCTCTGAATCTTTAATTACACATTTCTCTAAGTAATTAAAGGTGAAAGTAAATGTATAACATTGATGAGATTAGAAAAGCATCAGTTGTTGGAATTAATTGCTAAATCTCTGGTTTTTTAGATTGTAACGCACTGGAGTTAAGTTTTAACCCACGAGTACTTAATTGAATTCAGAATAAATACTTAATAACAATATACATACAGAGAAAAATTTACAGCTTTAATAAATGGGTTCATTATATTTAGAGGTTACAGGGGTACAGAATCTTTGTCACCATCCATCTCAAAAGTCTAGAGAACCAGCCACAATCCTGGTTGGGAAAAAATCTGCAACAATCCCAGAATTCCCATACTCACTTTCCCAGCGCGTCACTAACCACATCCTGTCATTTGATCACCAGTATCCATCTGCACATCTGGAGCGTATCTGTAAAATATCTGGGAAGGTAATTATCACACCTTCCTACCTGCGAGAGTTGGCTGAACGACTATTTTACAAGATTTACTAAATCTAAAATTATTATAAAAATTATTACGCTTGTTCCTTGCTCCTACCCAAACCTTGCAGAATTGAAACCAGTCAGTGAACAATAATGAAACGATTAAACTACTTTGAAGTGACTACTAATAGATATTTATTTTCAGGGTTCACTGCAAAATATAACAGGACAGAAATATTTTAGGGCAGAATATTTAAAGGCTTCTCTAATTGAGGATATTAATGAAATAAATTGAAAATTTCCATTTTAAATTCCAAAAATTCATTCCATAACAATTATAATGGAGGAATACTTATATATGAAAATAATGAAATAATTTTGGTACTTACGTATTAACGCCACCGAGGCTACAGATTGGCGGTAATGCGCCAATAAAGAGCAATCTTGTTTACAAAAACCGCCAAATTGGCGGCACTTAAAAACCGCCAAATTGGCGTTAATACGTAAGTACAAAAACCGCCAAATTGGCGCCACTTAAAAACCGCCAAATTGGCGTTAATACGTAAAAACAAAAACCGCCAAATCTGTAGCCTCGGTGGCGTTAATACGTAAGTACCATAATTTTCTATAAATACAAATTGCTTTAACAGTTATTTGCATTCCACAAACAATTCGAAAAAGTTTTGGAATAATAGTGAATGAAATTTCTGAAATTTCTATCTGGCAGTCCATTAAACAGCGAAGGCTCGAAGTAGAATTATTCGCTTAATTTGCTGGAATTCTAGATAAGTGCAATTCTAGAAATACATTAAGGATGTTAAATAAACGGAATTGTTAAAGTTGTAAGGATCATTAATTATGCCTTTAAACTGATCAATTTCTCCAAATTCTTTTCTAATTATCATATATAGTACGATTCTTAAAATATTTTAATTCTTAATTTCACATGTTTTCATCTCTATTGTGTCTTTTGACTTTATATAAATCTCAGTTGGGTCAGTTGAAGTAATTGGGAACGAATTTTACAGACTCTGTCATTTTTTTCTTCTTTAAAAGGATAGTATGCGATGGAGAAGAGACGTATATTTTTTGTGAGTGCATAAATATATTCTGTAGCGTTCATTAAACAACGCCTCCTTTCGAAACTAATTTATAAATTAATCAACTCCACTTTTAGGAGCGTTCTTATTTTATCCCGAAGTATTCCCAATTACCCCACAGACTACTGGTTATTTGGGAACACGTATTGAAAGCATGAAATTGATTTGAAGAGAATATATTTGAAATGATTAGAAACAATTGCATATTGCCTAAAAATGCATTTAACTGTCTTTTCCCAGTTATCACAAAATACTGCTTTTTGGATGCTTTTTAGCAAAAATATCTTCTATTTCTTGAAATATCGCATATAGACTATTGTAACTATTTACTAACTTCAAGATGGTGTAATTTATAATCATTCTTACTCAAATGTTGTCGGGAAAAGTTGGGAATGAATCTTTACAGAAACTGAAATAACTGAATATTATTATAAGACACACTAGAAATAATTAGGCGAGACTTAAAAATCACACATAAAAATTAGTAGAAACAAATAGTACAAATTGATAGTAGGGAGCAGATTTTCCATTTGAAATCGAAAGTTCTATTCACTATTCTACTAATTTTTCTTTGACATTTACACTACCGGAAAAACCAACAAATTCTATCCCACGATCTATTTTAAAGATACGATCTGGTAGTATAGCTTTTATCTGAATCTCGGAAATGGCAAACTGGTCATTCACCATCGGAAAAAAATTTGCTTTAGCCAAATTTGTGGTTCTCAAACCTGTCATATCATATTCACCACCATCAACTTTTTGAATTCTGCAGACGTATGAATAATGTGCCTTCATTCTGGCACCTCCGACGTTATCGATCAAAACAAACAGGTTTGTTAAAAATATTAACCATGGATGATTCCAGATAAATTACTTCCCCGCAGCCTCCATTTCTTGTTGAAAAGAGCCAAAATCCTCATCTTCAGATTGCTCCATCAGTATCATGTTTTCTTCCTTCTCATCATCAGTTTCTTGTTTATTTCCATACTTGAAGTCAAACGGCTCCACATCATTATTAACATAGAGCTTTCATACGTAAAAAGTAATATTTATGTAGATCAAATGGTAAATAGTTTTAAAATGTCAGATGTTAATTTGATATTAAACAGTGAGATTCACTGTTTGGACAGAAAGGAATCCCGTTTCTAGATTTGAAACTGCTTCTATCGATAATATCAAATTATTCCAAATATATAAAAAAGTATGGGCTTTTATTACATTAGAACCTGTTTCCAAATACACCGTATTAAAAATTGTAAGGGTTAATTAAGAATACTAACCTGTTCCTCAAAATGAAATCCAAAAACGAAAATTGAAGTTTCTCGTAATCATTATATCTTACAGCTATTAGAAATATATTAATTAGCAACTCAACATGCATATAACTGGCGTATGGAACAAAAAATGATCATTGAAAATGTAGGAAAGTGTTTTTCTTCTTCCTCTAGAGTGTCTTAACCAAATTACATGGTTTTCAGTTCGCCAGGGCCTCATCAGTTCGCTCTGTAGTCACCCTTTCCAATTACTATTTGTTCCCAATTTCCCCGCCTAACCCTATTCACATATATATCACTCGAAAAAATTGTTTATATAAAAATGTTTAAATAAACTCTGTTCTGTAATGTGATAAATGGTGAAAATAGTACTATTTCTGATATATAAAAAACTGCAATATAAATTATATGAAAAGTGTATATGAAATCACATAAAACCACTGAGGCGATATTTAAGAATGAATTTCGTCTGACTTGTTCTAAAATGTTGCCTCAGTCCCATATTGTAAAAAAATCGAGGATGCATACTCTTAAATCATGGAATAAATTAAAATAAAAATCGAGTGAGAAATCGGTCTTATCTTAAAAATATTTGCACGTGCAGCAATTATTAGGACAAAAACTATTTTCACATTTTTTCCAGCAGGTATAAAACGGACCTCAAACTCTTTTGTCATTTATTACACATTTACGGTTATTATAATTTCCTTCTATATTATACGGAGAGTTGGACATTCTATGAGGCACATACCGAAGTGCACAGATATTTCCGTCAAAATATTTATAGCTTATTATAGATAAGAAATTAAATAATTTTATTGATTTTGGGATCTCCAGAACAAATGAATTAAATACTCTTAAAACTGCACCGTAAATTAATGATCGGGTAAAGAAAACAATGATTAATGGGATTATTTTCTTTAACCTATCACAAATTGCACTTCAAAATCCCTGAATAACCGAAAATGAAAGTTACAAAAGAAATCCTTTCAATCTCAAAATTCTTCACTCACTCACACAAGAATAACACGGGCAAAAAACATCCCAGCATTTTCCTATGATAGCTCTAACAGTCTTTTGCATAGGTTATTATTTATACATTCCACCACACATAAGTTGGAACTTTCTGAAAGGTCGACCTGGAAATAACGACCCACAAAACCCGAATGTCCTTCGAATTTTTCAATTACATCGCTTCCCGATTCAACATTTCTCTTTCTGGAAAATGTTGCCGTGCCAGAAACACTCTTTCCCGAAATACTGCGAGGAAAAATAACGACATCCACCCGAAATGGGTATCCGTAAGCCATTAGGAAAGGAATGGGGGAATGATTCTAGCAGAGTGAATCCACGGACGATTTGCATTGATTGGTTTTCGATCTTCCTGCTTGAGACTTCATCCGTTAAACTTCGAAATCCTCCAAATGATCGGACAAGAGTCGTTTCGAGGGAGGTCGGATGTTATTATTATTATTTTTATATGGAAGAAGTGCCTTTGCCTTCTCTTCTTCTTTTGAATCGGAACATGGAGATTGGTTGCATTTTTCAACAGAGTGAGGCCATTCAGCTTTTGATATAAGGTTAACCAGGAAATATCGTAAGAGGTATACGACGCACTTTTCCTTTTTCCTTTTTGTTACAGAAGTGAATGCATCGAATGGCAGAATGGGATTTTTATTTAGCCCTATGTTGATTATTTTTGAAAGTATATGTTACTAACATTTTAAGTATGGTAGATTAATAAGACTTTTCGATTGAAACTGCTTTTAACTTTTTCCTTACAGACAGTGCAAATTTTGTGCCAGTAGATGTTTTACCTTGCAGTGGCGTAGATACGGGGAGCAGGGGGGGTATTGATACCCCGGGATCTAGATTTAGTGGGCGCATTGGAGTCAAAACATTACTGAGTTTATATTATTTTTAAAGCAAAATATGATGAGAAGGTTTGAAAATAAACCATGTCCAGGGAGTGATTTGCGCTTTCGAGGCCACTGATGACGACAGAAGTAGAAAAATCATATTATGGTCCTAACGGCACTGGTCATGTTCACAAAGCATTAATGCGTTTATGACCCTTTTTGAAGTCAAATACGATGAGGGGGCAAATAAATGCCATGACGCGGGCGCCGTTTATACATGCTAAGCCACGGCTGATGACTTGGAGGGGCAAAAAAATCATATTACGACCCGCTCGCCATTTTCCCTGGCTATGCCACTGCCTTGCACTTATGCTATATTTGTATTCTATATTTATATTAGGTGGAATTTCATTCTTCTAGCTTGTCTAATTTGTTGTGTCTATCTTTTCATTACAAATATTATCTTCTCATTGTAGATAGGTTAGACCCTAGTCCCATTGCATGGAGTTGTATAGGCGGATTAGATTTACTTTTAATGCAATCAATCGTTAGAATTATACTGCTAAGGTAACTTACCTCACAGGCGGTACAGCTATAGTTCCAATACATTTATTACCTCTGAGTACTGTCTGGTACATAAGCCATTAGATTTTCATACCTCTTGCGTATCTGCGTGAGAACAATATTCATTTTTAATTCAATAAATCATTAGAATTATACCACTAAGGTAACTTACCTCACAGGCAGTGCAGATGTAGTACCAGTACATTTATTATACTTCTGCGTGCTGGCTGGTACATAAGCCATTAGTATTTCGCGCCACTTGCGAATCTAATCTGTGAGGGATTCTATCCTATCTCACTAAAGATAGGTTTATTCACTAGTAACATTGCATCTCATTATATAAGATGTGCTAATTTATTGATGATTGAATCCCTTATCAGAATTTCACTTCTCTTGCGGCTGTAATCTGTTAGGTCTATAATTACCCTGCCGATACTAATTATTTTTATTTGTATTGGATCATGATATGTGCAATAGCAGGTAATTTTATCTACAATTTTTCACTCTTTGAGTGCTGGAGATTTGAAATTTTGTACAGTTGTGTGTTCCCGGAAACAGTACAATATTTTAATATTTTTAGAATTCAATTATCAATAAGTCTCTCACTTTTACTTTAATTTGATTCCGTGGGAGAGGCGCGATCTGGTAGTGAATTTAGATACTGACTAGCTGCATGACCCGGCGTTGCACGGGCAATCTTGAATAATGGGATATTCCCGGGCGGAGAGAAGTGAGATCACGTGAGGCCTTCGGATCCATATTTTTTCATATGCCCGGCTCCGTTTTTTTTCAACAAATATTGTCACTTACTTTCTCCAAGAAATGTAAATATTCTTTCACACACAAATCTAGTCTTTTTATTTCTAATTTTCATATGCCCGCCTCCGATTTATTTTTTTACATATATTGTCGCTAACGTAAATGTTACGTTCCCCCCAAAACTTTATTTTCTTTGTTCTTCTGTTTCCTCGGCTCTTCTCTCCTGCCCACGTTGTGCCATGTCTGACAATCGGCTATTTCTTTGTTCTTCTGTTTCTTCCACTCTTCTGTCCTGGCCACGTTGTGCCATAGTTGACAATCGGCGGCTTCTTTCTTCTTCAGTTTCAACAACTCTCCTTTCACGTTTTCTAATTGCCTCCCGTCTACTGGCAACATCCCCTGTAATTCCTCTTTTTCTTTTAGGCATCGGAAAAAGCGAGAATTGATCAAAGCAAAAATAGTAACATCCAAATATCAGCTTAAAATAGAAGCTTCTACAAATATTTAAACTTGATCAAATCAATGAATAATGATTAAAATCACTAACATAACTAATCTACATCTTTCGGCACATAACTTTACAGAAACAAAACACCCCTTTTCATTTCGTTAAAATGATTTTGTTGGACGTTATATCACGGGATAAAAAAAAGAATTTATACACTTTCAACAATACATTTTTTTTTATTTCTGTCAGCGTCACTTTTTTATTGTTGTTGTAACAATGTTCTTTAAAGTAAACGACTTCAACAATAAAATGTATTTTGAATTGCGCTGCAACAATGAAAAGTATTGTTATAAAGTATCCGAAACAATGTAAAGCATTGTTGTCAATTAGTTTTTAATTAATATCTTTTTCACTAATTAAAATTTCGATATTTAAATGGCCGAAATGGCTTCCCTGGATTATTCCCCATCTTTTGGTACCTTCCGCGCGCTTCTCCGTTCGGCGGTTCGTGAGAAGATAGAAGGACATACATACATACATACATACGTTTGTTTACCTTCGAATTTTAATAGGATAGATTATAAGATTTCATTGCAATTATAATTATAATTATAATAATGAATTTTAAAATATATTCAAAACTAAAAAGTAGTAAGTATTTAATATGGTAATATTGTAGGTGTGGAAAAAATTTGAACCCATGGGCAATAAACAAATATATATTAAAACGGTGAAGAAAAGATTTATCACCTATGCTTACCCACAGACTAACAATCTAACATTACAAATTGAACTGAATCCTCGTTTCGCTGAGGAAGAGAGTTAAATACCAGCGAGCGTAACGACACCGCCAATCAGCGGTGGCTGAATATGAATAAATTGGTAATGTTCGACAACGCTTGCAGCCAACAAATATCTAGTAGAACCAGTCTTAATCAGATTTCTGGAGGTTAATGTAAAAGCCGTAAGGTACTGAAAACAATACAATAAGGAAACTAAGACTTAATGAATAGCATAAGATGGGATTTTTTAAGCATTCAATAAAAATTGAAATATTGGCGAGTTTTCTGTTTTCTTCATTTTGGAATCACAGATCGTTTTCCGGTAACCCTCCGATTAAAGCAATCGCCAGTTGGATACTATATCAAGCGCCAAGTCCGATCCAGCTCTTTCATTAGCACACAAAGCGTTGATTTCCGAGTTCATTGAGTTCGTTTAATTCTTTTTATTTAAAACGGTTAAATTCCAAATGAAATTATTGCAATTAGCCATATCCTTTGGTTAAAAATTTAACCGCCAGTGATTGTCTAAATTGTTTGGTTAAAAATTTAACCGCCAGTGATTGTCTAAATTGTTTGGTTAAAAATTTAACAGCCAAACAAGTTTTAGAAGTCGCCAAAAAGAGCGATAACGAACAATTATGTCAGCCTTTCCACAAAAAGAGGCTCTTATTTTAAGTGAACAGTGAGAGCAACATAAATAGGAACATTATAAACAAATTTAATATTTTCAAAGTATTCTTAAGAAATAACTTTAAAAAACTCTGCTTTAAACATTAACATCTTCAAACAGAGTGTTGAAATTTTGAAGATTCCCATAGACGAAGCATTGCACCCGAAGTCGGTCGTTAAAGCTGAAGTTCTGCAGTACCCGAAAAAAACAAAACAGAAAACTCGCCCATATTATGAATGTGATTAAAATTCCAATTTACATGGAATATTACACCATCGACTCCTAGTTTCGTGATTTTTGCTTTGTCGTCTCAATTTCCTTTAATTTTCTACTTTTTTAGTACAATAACAAAAACATGTTTTCAATTTCTTTTATTGATTATTTTCGTTCAGAAAAAGTGCCTACCTTGCGTTATTTTCTTTTTAATAGAATAAGGATATTGGTTGTCTCTTTCAGCATAGTCAAGCCATTTAGCCTTTGATATAAGGTTAGCCAGGAAACATGGCAAGAATTACACGATGCAATCCCCCCGCCTGCGTTTTTTTCTTTTCTGTAGAACTGAATGCATATGTTAATAGGATTTTAATTCGTTTTTTACGCTCTTATGCGAAACATTTTTTTGATTCTCCACTACTGGGCGTTCTGAGTATATTTTCTCAAAAAGCGACTGACATTCTCTTAAAGTTAAATTTATAAATAAGTAAAACTTCTGAAGAGCGAAAAAATGAAAATAGTGTGGAAAATTTGAATGGTTTATATAAAGTTTGTTATTTCCATGCCTTTTATGAGGATTAGCGCATAGATCCTTGATCTAACGAATGTTGGTGAATTTGAAACCGTCAGGGGCCAAACTTATTCAGAATTTAGAAAAGTGTCGTGTGTATAATTTTTGATACATTCAATGTGGTTGCTCTCAAATATAATTTTATGCTGATATGTAAGGGAAGTGATGTGAAACCAGATGATAAAAAGAAATGTTGATGTGAAACCAGATAGTTAGTCATAATTTGAGAGTTGTTTGACAGATGATCGTATCATCCCTAGACATGTCATCTTCAAAATCAAATTATGTTGTTTCGTATCGGAAGGATAATGAAACAAATAAAAATAACTTTAGTCTATCATATCTTTCGGTAGCAAACAAAGAATACTATGCCATGTCACATCCCCGTTCCTAGAGCGTAAATCGCTCCTGATCAGTTTGGAATGGATGTGACCCAGATAGCAAAGAAAACTTGTCTAAAACGTTTGGAAACCTTGTCGCCGGCAAGGGTAAAGGGTTGTCACAAAGGTTTTCACAAGAGATGAACCTTTCGGCAAGGTAGCGGAAAGGTTCTCTAGACAACAAGAAACAAGGTTTTTGTAAGGTTTTCAGTAAGATTTCCCCAAGATTCTATTACAAGTTTGGTTCAGGCCTTTCAAAATGTTGTTATGAGCCCTCCTTCGGCGGACAAAATAGAAACTCCCTTCCCCCTCCGAAACCGTACTCCTACAGAGGGGTCCAACCCCTTCTTTTGACGTTATCTTAGTCCAACTTAGAGTTATCTGGAATGTCAATTAATTAGATCAATTAGGAATCTTAATTATTAATTTAAATTAATTTGATTAATCTAATTTTTAATTGAACTTACTTGTACGATTCCGTAGTAGATTGGGACAAAACTTCAAATTCCTCCGAGCCTGGGATCGAACCAGCATTCCTAGAGTTGGAAGGCAAGCGCACTAGGTTGTCCACTATACCGGACGGGGCTACACATGATGGGACAGGTGGTTCATAAAAAACTTTCCTACGTCAATTTTGCGGGAATGGTTTCCGAAACGGTTTGCGCGGACATGCTTTCGCGGACTTGTCGTTCAAACCTTGTCGGTAAGGTAGTTCATAAAACACTTTCCTATGTAAACCTTGCGTCAATGGTTCCGAAAAAGTCTGCGGGGAAATGCTTTCGCGGACAGCCTATGGAAAGTGAAATTGCAACCTTTCCGCAACCTTCTTGGCTATCTGGGGAGTGGGAATGGGGAGGACTGAGGTGGTTCTTTTATTTCTTTTTAAATAACTATGAAAAAAAGGAAAAGAAATATTTAAAAAATTGTTGAAAAAAAGATTTAAATGTGTGGGATTGTTTTTAAAGCATTCGAATTCTGGAAAAAGTAACATCAAAATTGTTGCTGAACTAGCATTGCTCAATGTCTTCTTCTGATAAATTGCACCATTCATGGAGGGGAATGGAAGAACTTAAAGCTACCAGTTTAAATCTTACAAACGAAGTGTTAACTAGCAAAGGCACCAAAAGAGAAAAAAAATCCAAATATACAAATATATACAAAAACTAACTAACAAAGGTAGCAAAAGAGAAAAAAAAAGGAATCCAAATATACAAATATACTAATATTGTTTCATCACCATTATTTTCTTACCTTCTAAGATTTAGTTCACCATTATTTGGAGGATTCAGTCTTAAAGTGAGCCATGTCCATGTTTTACATTATTTGGAGGATTCCCAGCATTAAAGTGAGCCAAGTCCATGTTTTGCCCATTTTGCTCTAACGATAATGGTAGTGTAGAAATGTTACATTTTCTATGTTATAGTGATTCAAGTCCGTAGTTCAATTTATATCCACCAGGCAGCAAGAACAAGTGGCAATACAACCAACAACTAACAGCAATACAACTAAAAACCTTTGAGATTCATTACTCAGAAATGAATCTTATGCGTGGACATAGTTCACTTTCACTCTGAGCCCTCCATTTGATGTTTCAAATAAACAAAATCATAAGATTTATAATATTTGTACAAAATTCTTATATAGGCTATGCAGATCTATAAATAAATGTGAAAATTCATAAATAGTTTATACGCAATAGAAATTCAAACTTGTAAATAGATTTCCTTCAAATTTTGCTCACAAATATTATGAAACATAAAGTATGTTTTAGAAAGAGTATCGGGCCAAATAAATGTATATTCAGTTTTTTAAAATAATTAACCCTTTCTGCCCGATCATCTGATGCCATTTGACGTCATCGGAATTATTTTTCTTCTGTATGCATTTTTGCTTCTAATTTAGGCTGCAAAAGTTTAAAAACTGCCTTTCCATCTACAGAAAAAGTTTATTTCCTCTTTAATATTGACATTCTTTTTGAAAGATAATATAGACGTTCTAAATAATTTTATTTATTTACCAGTTAGTTGCCATTCGCAATGTTTAGTTAAATTCTGTACCATATTTTTAAAATAACTAGTAATGTATGGAGAGAATTATCTTCCTGCGTTTTTTAAAAATTGTTCATGGCAGCTGAAATTCTCATTTTAATTAAAAGCGAAATTACATAAAGATAAGAGGATTTTGCATAAATATAAAACTTTATATAAAAGGATTTCTTACATTAAAAATAGATATTAGAATATTTTCCTCCGAAGTAAACCCCAATATGTCAGCTAGTGTATAACAATTATTTATGACAAAAAATGGCATTTTATGCAATCAAATATTCGTCCGAACATAATTTTATTTGAAGCTGTGTCGCTAAATATAGAAGAATGTTTCCCAAACTATTTGAATTACGGTGCTTGTGGTTTAAAAAGAACTTCATTGTGTAAGTCAGACATAGTCTGGTTTGCGAATTTATTTTCTTTTATCTGTAAACATTGTTTTTCGGATGAGTACTGTGAATTCAATTCCTTTGTTCATACAGAGTATTTTTAGTTTTTTCCTCCAAACCTAATCTGAACAATGCTAAGTGGATGAAAAAATTATGTCCGGATGACGTAATTATCCATTTGGCAAAGCAGAAGAAGTTATTCAAATCAAATGCATTATAAAAATTAATTTAGACAATAGTTAAATTTATGCTCCAATGCACTTACTAACCTATTAAAAAACGAAATTCATCGAAATGTAAGGGGAATTTTTAATATAAATATGAATTTTTTTCTCCTGAAGAAAACAATAAAGTAAATGCAAATATCTCAGCATTTCTATTTGACGCAGTCATAAATGAAGCAATTTTTTTAATTATGGGAATATTGAATTAGGACAACTATAAAAAATCACAACAAATTCAAAAAAAGGTTGCTTTCAGAGGTTGTCTGCATGGTACGGTATAAATGTTGTATTTTATACTTGCTAAAATCATTCTTAAATATTTGGCCTAAAGACTATATGTGTAAAACTGAAATGTAAGGGAAATTTTTATTATAAATATGAATATTTTTTATCTGTGAGAGAAAACTATAAAGTAAGTAGAAATGGTTTTATATTTCTTTAGTATTTCTATTTGACGCACTCATAAAGACAGCCATTCTTTTTCTAATTCTAAGAATATTTAATTAGAATTTTTCTAAAAAATTACCTCAAATTCAAAAAAGTTGTTTTTAGAGGTTTCCATATGTTATGATATAAATATTATATTTTAAAACTTGCTGATTTGCACACACACACACACATTACTCTATAATAAAATACATTTAACTCGAACTAGGAAAATCTCATCTTATAAGCTGATCAAACATTTCCAGACCATAGATTAATTTAATTTTAATTATAGCTAGAAAATATGTATCATATATTTTAATATGTAACATATTATAATTATTATGTCATGGACCCTTTTATTTTACTCGTTTTGTTTCAAATTAAAGAACACACCAAACTGTAAATGCGACTCGTGAAGCAATGTGTACCAACGTGTTCTTATCTGCATTTTCCAATAGAGAATTTTTTTAAATAGGCTTATTTACGAAAACCCAAGCCGCAGGGTCTTAACTTGTAATTAATTATAAAAGTGGTCTGGGGAAAGTAAAAAAAATTGGTAGATTTCTGGGTTTATGATTAAAGTCGCTTTTTCAAAAAATTAAATCTTCGTTCCTCTTGTTTCTAACAATTTGAGGAATATTAATTTTTTTATAAGACATAAATTTTAAATGCTGCATATTGAATGGTCTAGTATTCTGAAATGTGTTTTGTATCTGGAGTGTTTATTTCAATATTATATATTTGGTGCATGTATTTAGATTTGGTATTGTTACAATAATTTGTAATTAGTTCGTGGACACTTCTTTTGCCTGCGTTCAGTAATTTATATTTTATAATGTTTTTTCTCCCGTATTTTATGATTCAGTACGAATGCAATGTAATGCTTTTATCTGTTTTCGCTTTTATGATTAAAATTTAATACTCGCTTGCAGTTTTAGAAGTGGAAAATTGTATCTCGACATATTATGAATTTTAGTATATCACTTCAACCGTTAGAAAATAATGAGCTCACTTCATAGAATTCTGTAGCAGATATTAATAACTTAAATTTAATTAAACATTTCTAACCAAAAGGTCAGAGCTTTCTAAAGCAGATTATATTCATTTGCATTACTAGAAGTGACAAAATTACCCTCGAAACAATACGTATTTTAATATATCACTTGAACCGTTCACAAGACAATTCCCATTGGCTAAAAAAAAATTCCTTTGAATTCCATTTTTAGACAGATTATATTCATTTGCATTTGAAGATGTTTCAAAATTGCCATCCAAATAATATGCATTTTAATACATCACTTCAACCGTTACAGAATAATATGCTCTTTTCACAAAACCTGGTCACAGATATTAATAACTTAATCCTCCCAAAATCACACTTTGACAATAATTTGATTAGAAGATTCGAAGCGTATTATCACAATTCCCATTGGTTGATAAATAAATGGCCGGACATATCAAACGGCACTCAGCCTATCACTTAATCTCCTCTCCTGCGGAATAATCCTTCCCTTTTCCGGCTGGGAGGGATTGGCTGAGCAATTAAACCTCCTGCCAAGTCATCCATCACAATCAGGGATCTCGTGGAGCATCAGTATTTAAATGGGACGCGCCCGGACTCCAACTCCCACTTAGCCGGATAACTCTCAATAATTGGACGCAAATTACTCAATCCGTCGCGCGACTCTCTGTTGGGATAACACGATGTACAGGCAGCAGTGTCATCTGCCGTTTTAACACCAGTGATTACGGGATTCTTACAAGGTGATTTACGCAAGATCGGGATATTTATAGGAAGGATTCTTATTAGGCGGGAAACTAGGACAAAGAAGTTAGGGTTTTATGGTTCCAGAGACGGGACTTTCATGGAGGAGCTGGGGATTACGATCCATTCGCTAATGAAATCTTTGACTCACCTTGTGGACAGAAGGCAAAGGGCGCTTAAAAGTTCATTTTCAGAAGCAGCTGAGTGATTGTTTTGTTGTGTAGGATGTCTTCGAATGCTTGGTAGAATTCAAGGCTGTTAGCAATTAATTTGATTACCATTCTTAAAAAAAAATTGTGGGAAAGATTACTAATTAAACTTTGACACCAAATATTATGTTTTGGTAGGCTCACATATGATTTTCATTTAACTAAGTCTTCAAGATAATAAAAGTAATTGATTTAGGAATTTATCATACACGTCTGGTTTCTCAAAGTTAGAGACTGTTTTAAAATTTTAGGAAAAATATGCAACCAAATTACACACTCAGGGGCTGACTTTGGGTTTCGATTTTTGACAGTGACATGACTATTTAGTTGATTCGTTTCTGTTGGTGATTCTAAATTGTTTTCTGTGCTTTTTTCTGTATTCAACGTTAAGTCTTACAAATTTTTGTTATAACTAATTATATTATGGCTTTAAAATTGTAACAGAAAAGATTCGTTTAATAAAATATCCCAAACGTTTAAAAATTTAAACGATACGAAATTAAAGAACAAAAGATAAATTAATAAAAATGTGATGCCCGCAAGAAATTAAAAAATAAATAAAAATAAAATAAAATGCACACATAGTAAATGATAGAAGTTACAGATAACAAATATAATCCTTATAAATATAATATAGATCAAATATATCCTGCTTATTGGGCGTATCTTCTGGGATCATATGACAGCAAAATTGTATGACACCCTTGTTGAATCATTTGAAAATACTATCACTCCCATGTCAGTAACTGTGAGGAGGGTGAGGGGTCCGAGATACAATTAGAATCTTCTACAATGTTAGAGATTCTTAACAGCACTGATGTCAGACGTGTATGAGAGCTTTTAGTCAAAATTTCACATACATCCTGCAGTTTGAGATTCTTACTAATGTAAATATGATTCACAAACTTTGTTAAACTTTCATGATACTGTTTTGTTTCCTGTCTTCTCCTTCCTTTCTTTTTTCCTTAGAAAAGAAGGCATTTCTAACCCTGCAATGCTAAGTGATTCCAAATTGCTTTTGAACCTCTTACACCTCCTACAAGTTTGTCATACTAGTGTTGAAACACCCTGTATATTATTCATGCGTTTTCTATGACTATAATATTAAAACACTAAACTTGTTTTAATTAGCTTTCTTCGTTTTATTTACCTGTTATTCAATTTCTTATTGTCTTTCAGTTGAAAGAAAACCTCAATTGTGACTTCCTAATTCAAATCTTAAAGAGTAAGACTTTATATAACCTCATTATTTCAGCTAGTCTTTTATCTGAATACCCTCCGGTTTAATTATTCTCCTTCTATAAATACCATTTAATGAGTTTCTTCATGATTATTGCGTTTAAAATTTTTTTCTTTGAGTTGTGAATGTTTGGCATATCTTAAAATAAAATCCATCATTTTTTTAGGATTTTTATTTTTGCATTCACTTCTTGCTTGCAAAAGGACTTAAGAATGCATTCCTTATAATTTTTATCATTATTTATTCATATGTTAAAAATAAAAAGAAAAGAATTCATTTTCATCAAACATATGTTAATTAGCTTTCTAACAAATTTTCCTCATAAAGCAATAAATACATTTTTACTTTGAATAAGGAATGAAACAAAGAATCACAGTTAATTCTCACAGTTATTATTATAAAAGCTCCTTAACTTTTTACCACATTCAATGTTCGTTTTTCATTCAAAGAAATCTTTCTCGCTAATTTCTCATTCTCTTTTGTCTTTCTTTTGTAAAAATTCCCAAGATTTGCTCTATGAATAGGTAGAGTAAAACTGTTTTAGAAGCCGTTTCTTTTTACATTTTTCTGAAAATTATTTTGTTTTATTTAAAGAATAGAAAACAAATTGGTGAACTTACTTACTAAGACTTAATTGATATCATTGAAAAGATAATTTTTTGAATTTTTAGTTGGTGTAAAAATTATTTTTGTAATTTAATATTTTCAGAAATTATCAACGAAAAACATCAAAATTTCGCTTAACTTTTAATTGATTAAAATTTCAAAAAATAACTCCGAGGTGCATGTTCTCATCCTCAAAAGTATGTTTGTGCCAAATTTCGTATCTCTAGGCCGAGCGGTCTTCCATGTAATGAGTCAACACATAGACATTCTCCTTTATTATTAGCAGAGATTCCTTATTATAAAGGAACAAAATCTGAAATTTGACGATTTTTATAAATACAACATTCATAATTTATCATCATTTTTCTAATCATGAAAAATAGGACTTTTTGAAGCATTTCAGTAGTTTTCTAAGTCTACATATCGATATTCTTATTGAAATGTTGCAGGATAAAGTTTATAGAACGTAAGTAAATAAAATTTAATTGGATAAATTGGAGTTTTCAAATTCAAATAAAAGCTGTTTTCATTTTTTTGATCGTTACAATTGCTTTCTTGAGAATGAGAATTACGAATGAATAAAACGGAATGAAACTTTCTAAATTTGTTTCTGAAATTTTCTTTTAAAGCTTAGAGATATAAATATGTAGCTTTTATTTAAAAAACGAAGCATGTTATTATTTAATTCTGTTATAAAAATAATTTGGAATTAAAAGAGTTTTCTAAAACACATCACACTTTTATTAATGGGCTGAAAAGTAGAATTTTCCTATTTTCATTATTTCCTACTTTTTGGTCTTCAGTTCATAATTCATTATTATAAGTATGATGTAATCTTGAAATCAGTTTTTTCTTAAATTCACTACCAGATGGCATCAGTCGTATGGAAACAAAATTTAATTACATAAATTGATTAAGTCATATTATGGATGAGTTTCTGGTTTGTTTATTTTGGATGCACTGACCGTTTTCCGGTAACCCTCAGATTTAAGCAACCAAATCCATTTGGATACTGAATAAAGTGCCAAGTTCGAATCAGTGTTGAATTCTGTGTTCTTTGAGTTCTTATAATCCTTTTAATACAAATCGGTTTAAAAAAATTCTTAAAATGGCTAACCTCCAAATGAAACGATTTTAATTCACTAAATCGTTTAGTTAAAACTTTTACCAGCAAACAAACCTTAGAAGTCGCCAAAAAGAGCGATAACGAACAAATATGGCAGCTTTTTCACAAAATTAGGCTCTTATTTTAAGTAAGCATTGAGAGCTACATCAATAGAAATATGAAATTTATTATTTTCAATGTATCTTTAAGCAATAACATTGGAAAACTCTACTTTAAACATCCTCAAACAGAATGCCGAACTTTTGAAGATTTCTACTGACTAAGCATTACCATCGGAAGACGGTGGTTATGGTGGAAGTCCAACTTTAATGTAAATAAACAAAGCAGGAAACTCGTCAATAAAATTAAATTATACATTTTCATTCAAAATACAACAGTGTTCAAAATTTCAGAACTCCAGCATATGAAGAAGTAAATGAAAATCGATTTCAAGGCATCTTCACATGCTTGAAACAAGTCAAGCTAAATAAGGCGTGTGATAACTAAAACTTTTAGTTCTAATACTTCTAAGATTGCTTGAATATTATTCATACACTATAAACATACTTTTGATTTATTAAACAGCTACATACAATATAAACAAGATTTAAACTTATTTCTCTTGACTTACGAAATAAAGACAAGTGTTAATTATTCTTTTAAAATCAAATTCTTCTTATATATTTTTCCGAATAATGCTTCAGATCATAAACTTTGCTTTACATTTTCAACGTTCATGAAACAATTTTATATAAAAATATTTTACCAGGAAATAAAATGTGACAACAAACATTCTTAAAGCAATAACTTTAGTAATTAGAGATGATGAGCATGCTAGTAGAAATATTAATTTTTGAATCAAACAATATTTCGTTTATGAATCGTTCCTATCCAAATACTGAATTAATTTTATTGGTCGAATTTTTCTTATTTACCAGCTATTTAATTTTTTAATTTTTATAGCTTTTCAGCTGCATAAAATCTCCTTTGCGACTTAAGATATACTATTTTAGAAAGTAAAGATTTGCAAAGCCTCATTATTTTCGTTGTTCTTTTAAATGAATGCTATTTGCCCTCTTTAAAAATGCCATTTAATAGCCTGCATCCGAATAATTCCGCTTCTATTTTTTTGCTTTGTGTTCTTAATGTTCTGCATATCGAAAAATGAAATCTCTTTTAGGATCTTTTTGTTTTCACTTCTTACTTGCAAAAAGGCTTAAGAACGCCTTCGTTATAATTTGTATCATTATCTATTCATATGTTCAAGATAAAAAAAAAGCATGGAACGCATTTTGATAAAACATTTTTTAATTAACTTTGCTAAGTAAATGCTGTAAAAACACTGCATGTATTTTTAGTTCTTAAGAAGAATGAAATAAAATGTTGTCGTTGATTACTCCCAACAGTTGAAAGTCGTAATTTCTTTTTATTACAGTCAAATGAAACAGTTGTCCAAAGAAATCATTCTCACAATTTTCTTATTACTATCTTATTCTTCTCTGGCTGAAATCACAGTGAAATTTCGATTAACAGTCACCGTCCGGACTAGGATTGTGACGGATAACCGAATAGACAGATAACAGAAATCTACGGAATAAAATCCTCTCGAAGTGAATAATAAATACATAATGTATTTAATTTTACAAAGACATCAATATAAACTTCAATAAAAGAGAAGTAATGCACAGAAATATATTTTAATGCCAAAATATAATAGCGAATGGATGGCGATGTGTTTGGCGCGCCAGATCGATGTCAACTCCTCCACCACCTACAATTAGTAACTTCCGCCATCATACAGTATACACTCACTTCCAACTTTATATCGTAGGTTTTAAAAGTAATATGTGAACAGTTTTAAACATGTCTGTTTGTCTATTGTTACAGAGGCAAAAAAAAATTTTTGATTATGCTGCGCCAAACACATGGTGCAGGATAAAATCTTACTTTAGGAGTCCAGTTAAAGGATGTCTATCATACGTTATGACGTTTCAATTTTAAAAGTCTGCGAAAAAATTTGCTACAGAGAAAAAATTACCTTAAAACTTGGTGCAAATTTCAGATCAAATAGTAAAAAACAATCATTTTTATAAAGGTAAAAATTTGTGGATGAAGATCTTTGTGAAGGATGTTTTTTAGGGTGATACAGGAAGAGTGGAGGCAACGGATGCGTTGATGATTAAATTGTTGATATTCAATAAGAATGTGGAGAACAGTCATTTGGCATTGGCATGCTGTACAAAGAGGTGCGGGTTCCCGAAATATCAGGTGCCTATGCGTAAATCTAAGTGTGTCCGATTCTTAATTTGGTAAGAACTATGTCGAGCTTCCTGATTGGTAAACTAAGCCAACAATCAATTAGACGTTTTATTGAATGAAGTTTATTTGTGTCTTTAAGATCCCAATGAGCTTCCGATTTTGAGTGGAGGATGGATTTAACATATTTTTTGACATCGTTGACAGGGACAGGAGAGTTTAAACTGTTGGTAGCTGATTTAGCAAGCACAGTTAAACGAGTGATGGTTAATCGAAGATTTACTGTTCTTAAAATCACACTAAAGATACGCAAATAGCATTGCAATCGTGATGGTAACATGGCAGAGTCTCGGCTTCGGAGCTTGAAGATTGCAAGTTCGACACCCTTTACCGGAGATCTCCGTGTACGTGTCTGGTGCACATTACTCTAGTTCAAGCGTCCTCCCGCTCTTCCGGTATAAAAGTTTAATATGGGTGTTCCGACTTAAGTGTCAACTTCGTCGCCCGAGAGCGGATAAAAATTACGAAAAATGTCCTAAAATAGCCCGTATATCTATTCAAAATGGGTAGTTAATTTAATTTAATTGAACTAAACTAAAATAAGTCGGTTTAGAAAAATTTCCAAAGATGCAGTTTTTCAGAGCCGTTCTTGCAAAAGTTAAACTTTCAAGTTTTCGGTTTCTAATAAACAAGACCATTTATCTGCGATTTTTAAAATATCAAGGTGCGACTTTAATTGCATTTTCAATCAATCAAAACACATCATAAGCATAACGTTTGGTGTGTAAAGCATTAACAGGCATATTAAGAGGAAGAAAAAAAGATAGTTAAAGAAATTAAATTCGGTTTATCTAAAGAAATCTCAAGTAAAGAATTATTTGGCATCAACTCAGAGAGCTGTGGTAACCTATTGGTAAGTTCCCTACTTCAGAATCAGAGAGGCGAGTAATCGAAACCAGCTTCCACCAAATATCCATCTTTTACATCAGCCTGGGATTTGTTACATCTGTCAAGGTCAAGCCTCCTCCCCCTGGTGTGGTGCGGAAATTTGGAAAGAGGATTCCACTTTCTTATTCTTCTGGTCATCTGATAGAAAATTGTCTCTAAATAGGCCTAGCGTAATTCACAACACAGCACTAATCCTGTCAATCAATAAGGGCAATTGAAAATTCGAAAGTAATTATATAAGAGCTAGGTATAAACCTAGAGAAATGTGCATATTTTTGATTTATTTGTTTTTGTTTTAAAGCAGATGTAAGATGAAAAAGGCTTCCACTGTCCAATGGGGGTTAAGTTTATTCATGAAAAGAATGGATATCAAATACATCACATATTATATTTCACTATTATCTTTAATAAAAATGTTAAACCCTAAAACAGGAATAAATATCCTTAAAAATATATAAATGCCTCCAGTTTATCCAGCGTGTATGAATAAATAGTATGTTTATTCATTCTGAATTTAAAGCGCTTAACCTAAGTAGATAATAATTTGCAGATTTGAACTATTGTGATAAAAAAAAGACTTCATTTAGCTCGGAAGAGAGTTAAGCGGACGCAAAACTGCACGTTTTAGTTTGTTTCCCTGAAACTAAACTATAAACGCCGTAGAAACAGTTTTACACTCAATCATACTTCACTGATAGATCGAGTATCAAGGTGATGAAATAAAATTAAATTAGCAATTAAAACACATTTAAAAATAAAATTAAATAAACACTACAAAATTTAAACAATATTTAAGTAGCGAGCAATATGCCGCTGCATAGAAAAAACAAAGGAAGTCAAAAAATATCCAAAGATTACTTTAAGGATAGATATATTGATTAAACTACTAAACAGAAAGCGAGTTACAACTTTCTACGATGCAACTGTATATTTTGTTAATATTCTAATGTTATTTCCATGGAAATATAATTGAAATGTTAGCAATGACTGCAAAAGAGTTTGATAAATTAACTTTTTTTCGATGATTAATTTCTTTTCCTAGGCTTAAATTAGTGAAAATCTGCACGAAATTTGTCTTTTATTTTATAGATTACGAAAAGATTAATTAAAATTATTTTAACAAAATATAATTAAAATTAATCAAATGAAGTCAATTGAGCTGGAAATGAAATAAATTCAATTAAAAATGAATTTTCATTCGAAAATTAAGCTAATTAAATAGCAACAGTGAAGATTCTGATTTATGGTTGATTTCTGTAATTATTAGAATTTGGCTTCATATCATTATTTTAGCTAGTTTTCTTTCTTTAATTCATTTAATATCTCATTTCAAAACAACATTAATTTCATTTATAAAAATGAAATTAACTAGTTATTTTTTTTATTCCAAGTATATGAAATCGAGAACTACCTTTGAATATAATTCTAAAAGGCAATTAAATAATAATTGTTCCATCTCTGGAACTAATTATCAATGATATTGTTGAATTCCGTATTTCATTCTAATTTGAACATTTGTTTATTATTTATCTTTTTTATTCGTTTGAATAACTTTTTGGATTATTTCAGTGCAATTTAAATCCAAAAAAAATAAATAAATAAATAAAATTCGTATCTCCATATTTGAGAAAAATCGAAAAAGAAAAGAAGCCCTTTACTTCCATATAAAGATGTACACGTGGGTGACAGGTAGAATAATGAGAATTATCTAACAGTAATTGAATTTTATGAAAGTTGAATATCCTGATACCCATATAAACTTATTAATTAAATATATTATTTAAATTGCATTTCGACTATAACAATTTGAAGACTCTATTTTAAAATATATTTGCGCAAGAACCCCCATCATTTAACTTCTCTTAGAATACAACCGTAATTCACCACGCTACAATGCCGATATCATTCTGAGTCTGGATGGTATTTGACTGGCATTTTTATTTAAGTTGCCCTTTATATCTGGCCTTGAAGTTAAGAATGAAAAATTAAGCTACGCGCATGCACAGTTGAAAATTATTTACTACATATACTCATAGTTCCTCTCATTTTCAACTCATTTACTTTGACTTTTAACACAAAGCTTCTCCAACATATTGTAGAGTATTCGGAAAATTCGCTTGAAAACTCCGCGTATTATAAGCAAAAACATGCGAGAAAAATTTTGATTTTTTAAAGAAACCTTTATATCTTCCCGAATATACATGCTATTTTTACGAAAATACATCTAAGCAATGTGCACAGGAGACAAAACAATTGATGAAAGTTTCAAATCATTTTCAGCTTTCTGTGAAACGGGGTGAGCCTAAATCATTTTTTTTCTTCTGGTCGGTCCACTAAATGCAGTCGTAACAAAATTTTATCTGCAACTGATTGTGAAACATTTTATTCAAATTAAATGTTTCGTATTTTACAAATCTTGAAATACTTTTGGCCAGTTGTGCAGCTATTCACCTTACAAAATTACAAAGCAAATGGAAATAAGCGCAATAATTAAATGTTTTTATAATATGCTCGCTGTGTATAAGTGTCCAACTGCTGATAAATGAATGTAATAACTAAAAATGTATTAATATTTGTATTCAAAAAGAGTGATAGCGAGCACGTTAAAAGAGGTTTTGCATATATGCTTCCATTTTTTTCATTTCAGTTAAGAAATTCGAGTACGTATTTATGAAATTATATCTTTTCCTTGATGGATTTGCTCCAAAATTTAAAATATATCTGAAATTTTAATGCAGGAGCTGCATCCTAAATTTCACCCATTTATCTCATTGCGTCTACATGTTCGTGGACAAACAGACAGATGAAAATTATTTATAAAAGTCACATTTTTCGACTGAAGGAGGTTCGAAATTTTCAAGAAAATGATTATAAAACAACCTAACAACAAAACAGAGAGACGAAAACTCATTTTTAAAAGTGAACTTTGTGAACTTAAGGAGGTCCGAAAGGTCAATATTCATCGAATCCTGAAGATAGAAGTTTTAGATGATTAACATATTTTCCCTCTATATACTTCATTTTCCAGAAAATGAATATAAAACAACCTAACAGCAAAACAGAAAGGCAAAAATTATTTTTAAAAATGGACTTTTTGAACTCAAGGAAGTTCGAAAGGTCAATATTCATCGAATTCTTAAGATAGAAATTTTAGCTGATTAATATATTTTCCCTCTGCATACTTCATTTTCCAGAAAACGAATATAAAACAACCTAGCCGCAAAGCAGAGAGACAAAAACTATTTTTTAAATGTCCTTTTTGAACTCAAGGTGGTCTGAAATTCATTAAATTCTCAAGATAAAAATTTTACCTGATTTATAGCTATATACTTAGTACATGTAGTACACAGAGCGAAACTATAGTATATTTTCTCTCTGTGTACTACACGTTCCAGAAAGTGATTGTAAAGCTAACTAACAAAAAACGGAATTTGCTTTCGGAACCACGCCGTTTCCGGTCAAGCAGCAAGGCCTTATAAAATATTTTTCATCTTGTCTTGATATGACTTCGCTGTAAGGGCCCAACTCCAGAAAAATTGAATCAATTTTGAATTTCACCCATGGCTTCCCCTCTTCTGCCGTCATAAAAACCGAAATGCAATATAAGAAACCGACAATTTCGAGAAATTTTTCATTTCTCAACGGTCACTTCGACCAAAGTCCACGCGTGATTGGTCCAAGAGACTGGACAGCACCGGAAACGAGGCTTAACTCTAGCGGAAGAGAAAACGATTTTAATGAAGAATGATATCTCCAAGCCACAGAATTTATCGTTTGCCGATTCAATGGTAGATAAGGACGAGAAGGGTAGGACTGTCTGTAGAAAAACAAAGAATTTTTTTTTCTTGAGAAAATTTATGTGTAATGGTTGGTGATTTTTCAAAAGTTCACGTCCAATAGGAAACGGACAATATTTACGACGGGGTAAAATTATCGTGTATTGTCACAGTGGGTTGGGTTTCAATTTGTTTCAGAGTCGTATATCTTGTGGATTCTTTGTGGAAGAATGTATTTAAAAATAAATCAATATAAGAACTCCGTTTGTTTAAAATATATTGTTCTTGTTTTTTTAACTTTTACAGTGTCTATTAATCTTGTTATGAAATGTGAATTCAGAAATAAATCATCCCAGAAAAAGAAATAGCAATTTATGAGGTTCCTATTCCTTTTTTAAGATTTAATTGCTTATATGTCAGATTTATTTAAAAAGATTCAAGATTTATTCTGTAGTAACTCTGCTTATTTGCTATTGGAATTTTTCATCTTAATGAGAAAGCGATATGGATAAAATATAATCAATATAATCTTTAGAAATGGTTACGACACATATATCTTCTGAAAGTTGAACTCCATAAGTCATTACATATAGCATAACATCTAAAAATAAAATAGTGAAATTTTATACAAAGGCATATATTAACCCCTTAAGAATCGCATTTTTTTGCTATCTAATAAGATGGCCCCTCCTGTTTTGGAAAGGGGCTGTCGTTTTCATTCATCTAAGAAGGCACAGAATACTTGAGATGCTTATAGATTCTACGTAATTTTTGTGTCAAATTATTATGCTAATTAATGATTAAATTATAGTTTATAAGCCTAATAATGCGATAATTCAATGCACGTCAATATGACGGGCGAGAAACTTAAGGGGATAAAGACCCTGACAATTAGCTGATAAGACGTTTCGCCGGCATTCCTCTGTTCTACGCATGCATGTAATCTGCGAAAGTTCTTTAATACGTTAATCACCACGTGGACCAAATACGATTCACAAGGCGATCAAATACGATTCATACCTACTGTCTAATAAGATGGCCCCTCCTGTTTTGGAAAGGGGCTGTCGTTTCCATTCATCTAAGAAGGCACAGAATACTTGAGATGCTTATGGATTCTACGTAATTTTTGTGTCAAATTGTTATGCTAATTAATGATTAAATTATAGTTTATAAGCCTAATAATGCGATAATTCAATGCACGTCAATATGAGGGGAGAGAAACTTAAGGGGGTAAAAACCCTGACAATTAGCTGATAAGACGTTTCGCCGACATTCCTCTGTTCTACGCATACATGTAATCTGCGAAAGTTCTTTAATACGTTAATCACCACGTGAACCAAATACGATTCGCAAGGCGATCAAATACGATTCATACCTACTGTCTAATCAGATGGCCCTCCCTCTACTGTATTTACTATATAGCAGAGAAGGGGTCGTCTAATTGGATAGATGGTTCGATTCACGTCTGAGAATCGAACCATCTAACACGTTAGTCGCCATAATTCATGCCTGAGAATCGAACCATATATCTAATTAGATGACCCCTTCTCTGCCATCTCTTAACTACAGAAGAGAAGGGGTCATATAATTAGACTAGGTATGAATCGTATTTGATTCATTGGGAGATTAACGTGTAAAATTATAATTAATTAACGTTTTATATAGTTATTCTATTAACTTTATAATTACAAATATTTATACGATGATTTATATAATGTTATAAATACCAGTTTTCGAATATATCAAAACCTGGTATCAAAGATTGATAACATTCAGACAAAATGTTTTATGCCGGGTGACATCAATAAATTATATTTTTAAATCGGAATAACATTCAAATTCCCAGTTTTCTTAAGCTAACAGAGAAAGTAATGATAATTATGAGATTTTTACATATAATATGCAATTATAATTATTACTTAGGCAACTATGAATATTAAAAATGTTACATCGTTTTATGTAGAAGTATAAATGCCGTGATATATATTGGTAGAGAGTTAAATGCCCGCAAACGCACTTTCTAAAAAGTAAAAGTTATAACATATAGAAGTTTTGAACATTCTGTCTATGATACTTTATTGAGCCAGAACTAATATGTAATCTGTTGTTGATAATGAGTGATTGAATTTCATTTCCATAAAGAATCTTTTGTTTTCAGAAAAAAATTTACTTTTGAATTTATTTCTTTGGCCAAAAGTAATAAATTATTTAAATATTTCACGAGGAACAACGTGTATTGTAAATTTATAATAAAATGACAAATATCTGATACACTGAAGTTTTTTCATGTGTTATCCTTTATGTTTTCAAGCACTTTTATTTAACGGACTTGTTTGTAAAGCTGGAGTACTGGAATCAATTTTTCACTGATTTCCACATGTGCTAGAGGTTTGAAATTTTATACGCTTGCGTATTTTATGTGACAAAACAATATTTTAATATTTTCTGAATATTGAAATAATATTTTCTTTATTATCAGTTAATGATTAATTAAATTAAATTTTGAAACCGTACTCGTGGAGCCGCATGTTAATCAGTTTGAAAAATAATAGGTCTCAAGATTAAAATATAAAGACTAATTAAAATAAAATAATTCTGCTGCTCAGTTAACTAATAATAGAGAGTGTTAAGAAAATCTTTTTACTTATTTAGAAATATTGATCTCGTAATTATCGCTTGTAGTAATATAAATTTCATTTTTGATCTTCTTGTGAAAATAAGTTTGCTTGTAGTCTCAAAATCACTGATTGATATATTTTTTATATTTGTTTTTAATAATTTAACTTTTTTGAAATTACGTGATTTAGATCATTTTGTTCTCAAAAGTTGCTTTGCATTTATCCGATTTGATTTAATTCACAGATTATTGCCCTGTTTTGTATATACCTTACAGCTAAAGGAATCCGTTATTTCAAAGAATAATTAGGTAATTCATGAATTACCTAATTATTTTCAATCCGCTATTTCATAGAATAACTAGGATATCAGGAATTACCTAGTTATTTTCAATCTGTTATTTCCTAGAATAATTAGGTGTTTCATTAATTACCTAGTTATTTTCGATCTGTTATTTCATAGAATAACTAGGATGTCAGGAATTACCTA
>BGPR01018522.1:0-30722 GCA_013235015.1 Araneus ventricosus | reverse complement strand
TCTATGGCAAGAGAAAATAGGCAAGTTCAAAACAGTTTACATGTTTGTACAAGAAAAATTTTAAAAAGTTCATTAACTGATGCTCAACTGCTATTTGATTTATAATTACAGTTACATTGATTGAATTGTTAACTCATAATTGTATGAAGCAATCTTGATTTCATATATTAATGATAAATAAAATAAATCACACTTACTTCTACTTTTATAGTGACATGTCTTGGTTCTTTAAAACCCATTAATTTTTTTATACATGGGATTACGAATAGATAGAAACAGACGAATGCTGAAACTGGGTTCCCAGGGAGACTGAATATTAGCTTCTTCTTACCCTCAAAACATGCAGTTGAAAATGTTGTTGGTTTTCTAAAAACAATCATTAGATAATTTAATTAAAATTATAGTACCTTTTCAAAAGAGAGGAAGGATATACAATAAAGACAAAGTGAATTCAATTTTACACTACTAAATAGTGATTTCAGGTAATGTTAATAAATCTAATACAGAAAGGTATATATTTGTACAGTTATACATACGTCACATAGCAAATCCACCTTTTCTTAATTCAGAATAACCAAATTTAGTGTGTTATATCATAACATTCTTATTAAAAATTTAGGAGTATTCGAGAAATCATCGTAGTCCCAATAGAAAACTTTCCTTAGCTAAGTTTCACTATACAATTTTCAGTTCTCAAATTTGATAACTTTCTTATAATATTGCAGCTTAGAAATAAGTTCTGGAAGATGCTATCCACCCACTTATAAATAAAATATCCCTCCCTTTCTTTCCCCATTTGTATCTACAATTTCTTTTACTTAAAACCATTAAATTTGCATACTCTGTTAAGCTTTTTATTTAGCTTAGGAGAATTTTAAAAAGAGAAGAGATCATTACCCCAAAGAATGTTTACTGCAGTTTAAACATACTATCTTCAATTTATACAGATCAGATTCATACACTTTAAAACCATATTTGGAACTGTATAGTAGACAGCAGCAGGGATAGAAGGTACTAACAAAATCTGACCTGTGCATTTGCTGCTTTAAATGATTAATCTGTTAGCTGTGTAAAGAAGATATATTTGCTTGCCAACCATTATTTGATTTAAACAGTTAATGAATTTATGAAGTTTGAGGGACCTAAAAAATAATTAAGCAAATAATATTTTCATGACAATATTTTTATCCAACGAACACAAGATACTCCTACTAATACTTATTTCTGATTAAGACCAGCATACCCTGGTTTCATGTGAATTCTACCAAAATGAACCACAGCATCGAAATCTACTTCCAGCACTTGTTTGAGAATGTCCTATGGAAGTAATGAAATAATGAATTAATATACATGTTGCAAAAAGAAACAAATTAAAATTAAATAAATAAATGGATATTATATTTGTTTCAAATTCAGATTACTTTAACGCACAATAAGAATACTACAGTTAATTTTATTATTTTTACCTCATTTGTGTTGATTCCGATAACAGTGCTTAACAGTTTAGTAAAACTTGAATATCATTGCATTAGAATATAACAAAAACAACAAAAAACTCCCTTTTAAAATAAGCCAAATTCTCAAAAGCACTTTTTCAGATACTTAAATAAAGAATTTTGAAATTTTAGGCATAACGAGTCTTAAGCAAGAATGCTACAAATTTAAACAAAAATGTGTTCTTTGTTTATACTACACAGAGAACTCACAGACTAAACACGAACCTAATGAAAAACGACGCATTGCAATCATACTGGTTGTACAGAGGTCTTCATCAGGTTAATAAAAAAAGTTAAATTTTTCTCCAAAAACTCGACATAATATTGTTACAAATTTATTTTCCAAGTTAAAGCAATTTTCTAACTTTGCATTACCTCCAATTGCATAAGAACTCTCTTAATTTTTTAAAAATTGAAAAACTGACTAAAGAACTTATTTTGGCAAAGTAAGGTACACATATGGTGTATTACTTACAACAATGTGTGGATCTAAATAGGCTCTACAATTTCAACAATATTTTAAAAGCTGGAATGTCAGAATGAAATGCATTTTTATAAATATATGCCATCATACTATTAAGTATAAAAGAACTGAGAATTTTCTAAAAAGTTTATTAGTTATATTTCAAAAGTATTAATAGTGTACTAACCAGTTATCTGTATCGCTTCATTTTTTTTTATTCAAAAAAGATTAAAAAGAATCATTTAGTGATTAACCCCTTTGTCCCTGATGGTAACATATGTGTACCATCAGCACTGTAAAATACCCTAAACAAAAATCATTCAGGGATGGAACGATTAAATAAAAAATGTGCTCTTTTTAAATAAAGGAAGAGCATGCTGCAATCTCAGGTTTGCACAATATTTATAGGTTATATCAGTTGTAGTTCCTTAACCCATTAACATTCAATTTTATTTAAAGCAGAGATTTCAGTAAAATTCTTTTAAATTATGTTAAAGACACCAAGATTAAAATAACTGTAAAGTAAAATTTTGATCCAAAAGAAAACAAAAAAATGTTTTTTTTTTTTTTTTTGCTCGATTTTTAGTAGAAAATCATCTTAAAACAATTCAAAATCACAACACTTTGACTTCAAAATTTGGCCAATGGATGGTATATGCCGGTTGAAACTGTTTAGAAGTTTGGGAATACACATTGACAGCCAAAGCAAAAAACGAAACAAAATGCTTTAGTTGTAACCATGGAAATGAAATGTAACTATCCACAAATGAGGATGCTGGGTATTAATAAGTTAAGAAATAAAATTCACATTTAACAACAAGGATGTGCTTTGCTTGATCAAGTTATTAGACAAAAATGCTGAACATCAAAATCAACCCAAATATTGCAATACTATTTAAATGACATGCAGCTTACATATAAATAAAATATTGATTAATATGACAATGAAAGTTACCTTTTCTCCCATTGACACACTCCCAGTTGTAACAATTATATCAGCAGCTCTAAATGCCGAAATCAGTTTCGACTTGATATCATCTGCACTAAAGCAATAAAACAGAATTTTATTGAATAGGATTGTTGAATCATTAAAATAACTGAAATAATTCTTTCACTTAATAATTAGCTTAAAGTGTATCCTTCATTTCAAATCTTCCAGCAGTAATGTACGATATAATTGATAAGCAAAATTAAATAACGCAAATCTAATGTTTCTCGCATTAAAAAAAAAAAAACCAATATGATGTAAAACCTTAATAGAAAGATAGGTTGACACTTACAAATCTTTTGCAATCCCAGCATCAAAAGTAGCTATTCGATTTTCATACAGCATATACTGAAGACTGCTCTTGTTGCTGTCTCGGATGCAGCCAGGTCTGAGCGGGGAACTAGGTTCCAGCACCTGTGACAATAAAAGACATGGAAGGTAAAATTGCTGTGTCAATTTAAATTAAGTACACCAAAGAATATTGATAAACTTTCAGAATCATCTGACAGTTGATAAAGAAATTAGTTAAAGCAGACTCTCAGAAATTTATCAGACCAGAGGACTGCCGGATTAGAACATATTCATTAAAAAATTGGATTTTAATATCAAAACCTATGTTTATTGCACAAAATATACAAAAGTGTGAAGAAAAATATACCATATATAATATATATTACAAAACTTAATTCAAAATACGAGCAGCAACCTATTGTTTCGCCCCAAGGTCATTGCATTAAATGCAATGACTTTGGGGCTTTAAAGGGAGGAGAAGTCATTTATATGCAATGACTTGCTTTCCCTTAAAGGCTTCTCACTCGCCCTGCTGAAAATGCCCGACTATCAGTGGCGGACTGGGTCTGAAAATAGTGGTTGCCAGGAGTCAGTGAGGGCCCACACATATCTACAATCATAATATTAATTCAGTTATATATATTATTTTTTATTTAATTTTTTTATATTTAATTTTTTTATATTTAATTATATTAATTTAAATCTATAATATATCCCTTTTAACACCCCTTAATTTTCTACGTTTAAAATAGCGAACTTATGATTAAAGTTATTTGATTTTAAATTTCGGAAGTTAAATATTTCGTGTACGGTTTTAGAGACAAAGTATGAAGGAGAAATGCTGCCCATTAGTAGGACATCTGTTGAAGGAGCCAGGAACCTTTAAAACAAACTTCTTTGGATGATTTAAAGTTTAGTTATTTGTACTGGTAATGTTTCAGTAATTTGTAACTAAACTGGTATCATTAAAAATACATTTTTGAATCATAAGTAATTCAAAAATCTTTTTATTAGATAGTATTTTTTGAAAATATTGCGAAAAAACGCCAAAATCTTGCTTAATTTTTAAGTAACTGAAATTTTAATTTACTTTTGGACTTTAAAAAGTTGACAATTATTTTCATCTTTTTTTGAAGAGCATGTGTGCCAAATTTCATAAAGATCGAGTAAAACTAAAGATTTGTACAAAATACATCCTTTATAATGTAAAAAACTTCTTTTGTTGTATTAAAATGCAGTCCATTTTCATTGTTTCGCCAGGTTTTTTTTTCACCTTTAAGTCCAGTCTTTTTCTTTCTTTCTTCGTTACTTCAAATAAATTTAGTTTCTGATAGATTTTCTATGTTATTTTAATAAATTTACTTTTTAGCGATGACATTAAGCTCATCTTTCCACTTAAGGCAAGATAATCTTCCTGGAGATTATGCAATTCATTTACTTGATATGATGAGGTTAAATTTTCCTTTAGAATAAGCTTAATAATGAGCAATAATTGTAGATTATAATTATGCAAAATTTCAAAAAATAATCTTCACTGAATCTCGTATTTTTTAGACTTTTTAACAGTGGAATGTAAAGACTTATGTCATTAGTTTCATTAAACACAAAAACATACTGCATCAAAATTTATCTCAAATGCTAATACATTTCCTATCTACTGTTTTTTTTCTTCTTTTTTTTCTTTGCACAACTAATTTTTTTCTCAGTCTTTTGTAGCAATTAATACTTTTAAATAAGTTGGCGAATTTAAAGTTTGTTAATATAGTCAAATTAAGACAATTAATAAGATGGACGAGTCGGTTGGTAGTCGAATGCGGCTAGTGTTTAATATTACAAAAGCAATGTAAAAATAAAGAAATAAGAATAAATAATAAATAGTTTCAACTTATATCTCTTTTTTTCTTTCCGTTTGCCAGATACGCTACATATGTCTTTACTCTCTTACGACTAAAAACAGAAATAACACTTTCCTCACCAATTATTTTCCATGAAAGACAGACCAATAAGACTGAGGCTCTCTTTAAACGAAACCCCTTTACTCTTCTAAACGCAAACTCCCCCCAAACGCATAAAGAAAAGCGTGAGTGTCGTCTTTTCATAGATGTCATTTAGTGTCCTAGTCACAGTTTTAGACAAGAAAACATTTTCTTACAGGCGAGTTCCCTTCTTTGTCAGATTTACGACAGTAAAATTAAACTACAAAAAAGAAAGGGAAAAGCACCTCTTATAGCTATCTCTCACAAGAACAGCACCCTTTCTGCTCAAAGGGATGCAATTCCTTCCGTCTTTCCGGGGTTTCCGAAACCAACAAAAAATCTTAATGAGTATTGGGGCTCGACTTTGACACCGAAGAGCTATCCTGTTCCAATAGCCCGAGGGTTTGTGCGATGGCAGCAACATTCCGTAGAAACATCTGTAAATGATCGGAGGGTCAAAGGAAGTGGACAGAGACCTCAGTACAGTTCCTACGGGCAGTTGTAATTGCGTATGCGTCTTGGGTCGGTATTCAACCAAACGCTGTTCGAATTACGACGGCAATAAATCCCCAAAACATGGGTTTTGGGTACAGGGCTATTTTATTTTATTGCTTTAGAAAAGCTTACTATAGAGAAAGAGATATTTTTTTCTCTCCCACACTTTCTGGGGGCCCAAATTGTCTTCTGTTTAAGGGGCCACTTGCCATCGGGCAAGCTGGCAACCTCGCCAGTCCGCTACTGCCGACTATAAGAGGGGCCAGACAAACTCAAATTACCAAGAGTCTACTGTATTTCACGAGAAATAACTAGGAACAGTCCGCAATTTTATAGATCAGAGAGTTGCTTTAACTCGGGGAGTTATTATTAGATCTTCACAAAACTAGTGTTGATGGACATGGCTCGAGAAGAATATTCCGAATAAACCAGTCTCCTCAAGCCATTTCCATCGACACCAGTTTTATGAAGATCCGATAATAACACCCAGAGTTATAGTGACTGCCCGATCTATAAAGTTGCAGACTGTACTATCAGAAAAAAATCTTCATTATATACTATGAAAAACAGATGAATTAAATCTAAAACGCTTTTCCACACTTATTTTAAGATATTAATTCAAAACATTTTGTTTCTGTTAGAAAGTAACAGTTTAAGATTCTAACATTTTTTATTCAATTTTATTTTATTAATCATCTGGAATTATCTAATAGCTAAAACTGGAAAAAAACCTGACATTTTCAAGTACAGTAAACTCTCGATTATCCGGCATTCAAGTATCCGGAAAGCTCAACTAACCTGAAAAATTAGAAAATGAGTTTTTCTAGAAGTTTTACATCTGCACGCCAAAATTTAGAACATGCGCGCTCCGTTCCATTCACGCGGACAATTTATTTCTGGAATGCAACGCTCGCTCCGCCTGGAGGGACGTAGAAGGAAAAAAAAGCAATATACAGTATTTTGATGTAGACAGACGTTCTTTATCGGGGGTTCAAAATCAAAAGTGAGAACCAAAGAAAAATAAATAAATATCCTCATCTTTCGCCGAAAAACAAGACCTAAAAACGAAGTCGGCAAAAAAAAAAAAAAGTAAGTAAAGGGTCAGAATCGATAAAAGAAAAAAAAAAGCTCATGCGGGGGTTGTTACTCCAGATTAGTAAGTCTCTTTCTTTTGCTTTATTTATTTACCCTCCAAATACCGGCAGATGTTGATTCCAATTACGCAATATCACGTGCGGGAGAATTGGAGGCGCGCGTAACCCTTGCGATTTTCTAAAAGATAATTAGTTTTGATATTTAATCTGGGATTTGTTTATGATCACTTAAAAGAGTTTTATTATACTTTCTGAGTAGAATATTTTTCAGTTTTATCGGTTATGTTTATATTTTTACAATCTATATATTTACGGTAAAAATTCAGCTACAGATCATACTTTTTTTAAATCATCAATGTTAAATTAAAATCTTCATAATATATTATGTAAATACAATGTTATGGAAGATATCAAAGTATTCTTAAAAATTATATTTAATGCACATTTCAAAATGACAAAAACAAATTATTTGGCCGAAAAAATCTTGGAAAAAAAAAAAGGGCTACAATCTACCCCCACCCCCGCCGTTTTTCCCGTCACACTCAACTATCCGGAAATCGGAGTTCCCCGAGCATGCCGGTTAGTTAAGCTTTTACTGTACATCAAATACACAAAGGCTCAGAATGGCCCAAGGTTATCTGAAAATTAGTTGAAATTAATTTAATCTTAGTTGAAAATTCTGCAACAAGTTTTCCTATAAATTACAGTATACTCTCTACTATCCGTGCTCATTCCAGACTCACAAAAAAAATTTAAGGAGAAATATTTTTACGCTTATCATGCATGTAAAATCGATGTTGATGTTCGATTGAGAGATTCATTCCGTGAAACTAGTGAGCCGTGATGGCAGAGGCTAAAGAATAGTTTTTTCTTTCTTCCTCCACGTGCAATCTCTACTGGTTCAACCCCTAATTTTCCGAGAAATTAACAGGGGTGATTGTGGCTTCATGAAAAAATACCTGAAATTTTAGCAGGAAAATTTATGTGTAGGGAACGCATATGTATTCATTAATTATGGCACAGACTCAACTTTTGCATGCATTTTTTAATATGCTTTTTTCACATAAGAAATTGATTTAATTTATTTTGTCTTAGTTCATAACTTTTCAATAGCATTCTATAACACACATGAAAAGAAACCATCAAAATTGATAACAAAACAATACTAAAAAATATAATAACATTTTGTATGAATAGCATTAATGAATATATATATATATATAAATTCTTATGGGACCATTCTTAAGTGAGGTAGTTATTCTTAGTTATGGTACGGCATTTTCTAAAAATTTCATTTGGATTGTCTCAGTATAATCCAAAGTAAACAGCAAGAATATGTGAAAAAAAATTTCTACTAAACCTAAAATTTTTTACCTCGTTTTTCATATTTCTTATAAAAAAATGTTTCATGTTACTACAAAAATAATCATTCATGAAATGATTTTTTTAAGAAAGTGAAAATTAGGACTTCTAATTATATTTTTAATAAACCTAGAACTCCATAGTATAGATTATAATTTGTGTAGTCTGCAGTAGAAGCCGAAATTGTGTAGAAACTACGGATAATCTTTAGTAGTTTGAGTCTTTGACACTATTGACTTTTAAAAAATAGATTTATCAGAAAATACTAGAACACAATCACCCCTGCATTAATCATCCACTTCCTTCTAGCTAATTCTCGTACAAACACGCTTCTCCCTGACAAGTAATTCTTTAACTTCTTCATCCTCTTTCACTTTCGCACGTGTTCCTCTAGTTTTTGCGTCTTGTTTATCGTCAGTTAATAGCGTGAATTTTTTTACTGGTAGAAATGAGTGGTGTGAAACAGAAACTAAATGTTTTAAATGTTAAACAAAAATTAGAAATCCTTCAAAAACTTGATAATGGAGAATCAGCTAGTACTGGTGCAGATGTACTAAATGAGGGAAATACAATATCTCATTCTGCTGCTATTCAATCTGTGGAAACTTCGTTAGATTATATGTGACAAAGATGATTTGATTACGGTGACATTACTGCGGTTTGTAAAATATGTGTTGTATAATACGACAAGAGATGAACAAATAGCAGAAGCAAAGACGCACTACAGATTTTTTAACGAGTAAATGTTAAAAGAAAAATTCCTAGTTTGATGTTATACAGCATGCAAATGTAAGTAATTTTTATATTTTTGTACTGATGTTGATTTTTTCTTTAATAAACGGAGTTTTCGGATTATCCGTGTTTTTCTATTGTCCGTGCGATCCCTCCTGGTGATTAACCCGGATAATGGGGAGTGCACTGTGTTTATTTTTTACAATATAATTTGTTTAAACTGATATATCTCTTTAACTTAGCATTAGATAGTATTAGATCACGACTATTAATGCTTCTTGGCCCAAAAATTTGCCACAAGAAGCATGAATAGACGTGATGGACTGTACAAAAAAATCTATATGCAACTGAAATTCAAACTTTTCTATTCCCTTTGCTTCTGAATCAAAATACACTTCTAAATAGAGAACACTTTTTTTAGACAAATGTTTCACACAAATTTTTGGAAAAAAAAATGGATACTCCAAGGAAAATATTTTTGAAAATTTTACAAAACATTCATACAAATGTAAGACTGAAATATTGAATGGGCTATTACCTTGCAAGAGAAAATATTTAAATGAAATTTTAAAAGCATTGTTTTATTCTTATTTTAGATACAAAAACTGAAATGGAATATTTTTATTAGAAACTTGCATAAAATAACTTACTTCATCTCCAGTAGATAACACAGCTACCAGTGGCTTTCGATAAACAAGAACTTTTTGGATTCCACATGTTGCCAGGACTCCAATTTCAGCAGCTGAAATTTTATGATTTTCTGGGATCAGAATTTCATTTTTTGATACATCACTACCTATAGGCCTAAAAAGATAAAATATTCAAACAAATTTTCTTACAAAATTAAATGTGGAAGGGAAGAAATACTAAAAATTAATCACAACAAGATATCCATACTGCATCAAATAATTAAGGCAAACAAATAATAAATATTGGAAAACAAATATGATATTGATTAATTGGTAAGATTGTAGAATAAAAATCTACATGCAAAAAACAAATTTTTTTTACAGATATATTTTAAAAGCTGAAAATCCACATGAAATTTAAAATGTCTTTTTATTTAAACCAAGTTCGTTAATTTTATTAATTTTATATTTAGCAGAAAAAAAGATATACAATTTTATAACTTGAAATAAAATAAAAATTTGAAACTTTTAAGAAACAAAAGAAATGCATCACGAATTTATACCATGTGAATGAAGAGCCAAAATTTAAGAATTAAGTGACAGAATATACAGCTGAACTGAGAACAAAGTTTTCGAAAACAAAAGCCCATTTTAAAACCTGTTTTAACAAACTGATATATGGAACTTAATTTGTTAAAATGATTAAAAAAAGTTTAAAAGGCCTAAATGCTAGCACAAGAGGATCTTTACACCAGGAATCAGATTTTCCAATGTTTAAATTAGTGAAATTTCATTAGGATGATTGAAAAGCTTTAAAATTATTAGAAATATAAAATTTAGCAATTAAAAGAACCAAACTCTGGAGATAAATATTACCTAATGTCCTGAAGAGGTTTTTCTACTTGTTTTTCTATTTTGATGCTTATTTCATTGCCCTGAAACAAAAATTAAATAATAAAATAGATAAGAGACATTTAAGAAACAAGAAATATAATTGACCAAAGTAAAAAATGCATATATAGTTCAACCTCATCATCTTTCTCTACAACAGAAGTATCCTCAACTTGAATGACTGCGTCAGCTTTATCTGGAATTGCAGAACCAGTACTCACACGTACACAACAGCCAGGTTTTAAATCAAAATCTAGCTAAAAACAACAACAAAAACCAATATTTTCAGATAAGAAAAACAAGAAAATTACAGCACAAACATCAAGTAAATAAATATTTCAGCAAATTATGGTGTTATGTTATTAAATTAAATTATGTATTTATTATGTATAAATTATTATTTATTATTAGTTATTAATTTAATTTATTATTAAATTATGTTATAAATTATCTGAGTAAATGTGAAAAAGACAAGCGGTTTTGGTAAAAGTACATTTATGAATAATCTTACAGAAAGGATGAGAATTTCTATTTTAGAGCTGTCCTGAAAGATGAAAATCAAATATAACTCGAGTGGAAGCAACATACATGGATATATGGAGCACCATTCAGAATAAAATGTTAGTTGCTAAATTTTTTAATATTTATTTTACTGTTCAGTGTGCAGAAAGACTTGATGGCAAGCGCTAGTCTTCCATTCTTTGTTATATCCAACTACTATAAATAGGCTACCAATGATTAAGGACTATATACAACATTGAAAATAACAATTTTCTATCGTACCTGGCATCCGGGAGTAACTGTACCAATCACCTTTCTCACTTCAGAAGTATCATCAGCTAAAAATAAAAACCCATATTATCCAAAATTTATTTCAAAACAATTTTTTTTTGTATCCAATTTACAAATGGAAAAATATCTCGTTATTTATCTTTAGAGAATTAGTCTTAAAACATGAATAAAAGCACTGAAAAATATAACAATAATAGTTATTAATGGGAGCTTATTAGAAAGTAAACAATTTACTACAGTAAAAGCTTAACTAACCGGCATACTCGAGAAATGCCGATTTCCGGATAGTTGAGTGTGATGGGAAAAATTGGGGAGGGGGTAGATTGTAGCCTTTTTTTTAGATTTTCTCGGCCAAATAATTTGTTTTTGTCATTTTGAAATGTGAATTAAATATATTTTTTAAGAATACTTCTGTATCTTCCATAACATTGTATTTACAAAACATATTATGAAGATTTTAATTTAACATTTTGATGATGGAAATAAAAGTATGATCTGTAGCCGAATTTTTACCGTAAATATATAGATGGTAAAAATATATAAACATATAAAAATAGCCAACGAAACTGAAAAATATTCTACTCAGCAAGCATAATAAAACTCTTTTAAGTGATCATAAACAAATCCCAGATTGAATATCAAAGGTAATTAATTATCTTTTGAAAAATCGCAAGGGTTATTGCGCAATATGCGCGCCTCAATTCTCTCGCACATGATATTACGTAATCGGAATCAACATCTGTCAGTAGTCGGAGAGTAAATAAATAAAGAAAAAGAAAGAGACTTACCAATCTGGAGTACCCGCCCCCATGAGTTTTTTTTTTACCGCTTCTGTCCCTTTACCTTTTTTTTTGGTTGTTTATTTCATTTTTAGGTCTTGTTTTTCGGCGAAAGGTGAGTATCTTTTATTATTTTTTATTGGTTCTCACTTTTGCTTTTGAACCCCCCACATGAAACAAATCTGTGTACGTCACAATACTGTATATTGCTTTTTTTTCCCTTCTACGCCCCTCCGTGCGTAGCAGACATTGTATTCCAGAAATAAATTGTCCCCGTGAATGGAACTTTGCCGGCGAGCGCTCGCGTGTTAAATTATGGCGCGCTAATGTAAAATTTTTAGAAAAACTCATTTTCTAATTTTTCCGGTTAGTTGAGCTTTCCGGATACTTGAATGCCGGATAATCAAGAATTTACTGTACCAATAAGTTTATGCAGTAAAATAATGTGATAATTATGATATTCTTCAACTCTAACAATTTCTGAGTAAATCATCAAAAAAGAATTATAATTCAAAGAATTAGAATTATTCATGTTATTTTTAATACAAAAAGCAACTTAACAACCTTGCAAGAATATTCAATAAATAAGTGGGTTTTTTTAAAAATTAAGGTTAAAGGGTTATTATGAAAGAGAAAAAAAAAAAAAATACTTAAAAGAAATACTTAGTACTTTGTGCAGGGGTGTAGTGGAGCTGGAAAGCACTGGAATAGCATTCTGGTACTGCTTTTTTTTTTTTAAGAGAAATAAATAAGAAAAATAATGTGAAAATGTCCTTAAAACAACGCTATTTTTGTCACTCATGTTAGAGCATTCCAGCACTGCTTCCAGAGTGTTCCAGAACTGCTTATTTTACGACTAGATCACCGACTTTGTAGAACAAATCAAGAAAATTCATTGTTCATTAAGTCAAATTTGTTCTATTTAAAAGTAGCAAAAAATTTACTTTTATGATGTATTTTAACATTCAGTTTACAAACCATCCAAAATAAATTTTCTGATGAGAAAGGCTTAAAATATTAAAACAAGACAAAATGATACAAAGAAAATAATTCTGAATTTAATTTATGCTTTTAAAGCCAAAAGTCAATAAATGAGACTTGAGGGGAAAGAAAATCAAATGCATGCCAACAACATTTACCTTTGCTACATCACTGGTTCAGAAACTTTAATACATCACTAAAATTTTCATGTCAAATTAGCGTTAAATTATTACATCAAAATAACAGAGAATTCAGAAAAAGTAATAGTTGATATACACAGATAAAAGAAATACAATTTTTTTCAAATATTAAATATAATTTAAAGCTCACCTAGAACAGCATAGCCATCTTTAATTGATGCAGGGAAGGATGGATATGCCTCTGTGGCAATGACTTTTTCTGATAATATATGACCAAAAGAATCTGCAAAATTTTCCATGAGTATTATAAAACTGTTTTTTAAAACAAGTGTTTTGCAGAAAGTTATTTAATTTGATTGACAAAAATATAAGTCAAATTTCATTCTCATGAAATGTGCTTTTTTATATATATCATTTATTCTTAAAGGCATCAAAATTTTTTTAAGCAATAGTTTTCAAAAAATAATACATGTCTTTTTATAATTAAAAAGAACCAAGAAAACCTAAATTGCTCACTTATTTTTTTTTAATGGTTATGAAACTAGTCTAAAATGATGCTACATCTTTCTGAGTAAGTAACTGCATCTTGCCAAAATGAAACATATATAGTCTTTCTTTTATGTCTTACTTTTTATATTTAAATTGCTTTATGTCACTTTTAAAAATCTTCAATAAAATATTACTTTAATGTTTTTGGTTTAATTTCAGATGAAAAAAAAAATATTCAACTAAAGAAAGGAGATACAGTCCAAAAAGGGATGCACTATTATTGGAAACTGGACTCCTTTTTTGGAAGGGGAGAGAATTTTTGAGATGCACATACTAGATGGCTTTTAATATTTGTAAACAGTTAAGAGTAAATGAGAAGAGCTTATTTTCCATTTCCATACTGTCAGGGTTGCGGTGATTTAAATCAGTTGATTAAAATCACTGATTTAAATCGCGATTTAAATCAACTGATTTTTTTAAAAAAAATCACTGATTTAAATCACTTTATTTTAAATATCAAGTTAATCTGCTTTAATGAAATAAAATTGTCCATGTATCTTTAAATAGTGATTTTAAAGTATTTTTAAATTATATTTAAAGAAAGAATATATAGAACATAAAAAAATATTTCATTGAAATGATGTAACTAGAGTACTTTCCATATCTTTATTTTTGCGAACACAAGCAAATTAGATTTTGACCCTTTGCGGCACAAGGCAATAATTTTTTGAAAATATGATGAGAAAACATCATGAATGGGTTTAGTTTATTGTCTAGACATAGAATCTACAAAAAAAGTTTTTAAAAAACTTGTTTCATTCCGAGGGGAGGGTCGTCCCCTTTTCGAAGTCACCCCCCCATGAGAACCCCCTTAGACACAGCCACCTTGTACTCAAAAAAATTATTGTTGAATCTTACAGAAAATTATAAATTAAAAATTCAAGAATATTGGAGCAAAATTTTCGAGTTACTTTGCTAAAATTGTTCAACGTCCAGAACTGAAAAATTTCTATAGTTACGAAATGACAATTTTTATTATATTTTTCCTTAATAAAATTGTCTTATATTTCAAAAGTATATTATTTTTATATTTTAGTTCACAAATATTTTTAAATAGTTGTTATATTTTTGAATTAAATTTTTTGAATTTGTTTTTTTTAAAGAAAGTAGAGCTTCATGACTGGTATGTTGTTATATATATATAATTCTATGACTGTAGGGCTCATTGTCTAATATACAAATGTTAAATATATATATGTAGTTTTAAAAATCATTAAAATCAACAAAATCTTGATTTAAATAAAAAAAATCCGATTTAAATCAAATAAATCGATTTTTTTGAAAAAAATCAAAAAAATCGACAACCCTGCATACTGTGCTGCATGTCGGTGTGAGCTTCCATGGTTTACAAGAAACCGTAAACTCAGTTATGCCCGCCCTGCTTTGGTATATGGCGTCAATTGAAGAATGGCCATTTTGACAACTCGAATACAGAGATCAGAGTCCTAATGGTAGGGGTGTGGTGGAGCCAGAATGCACCAGAACACTGTTTGGGTGCTGCTTTCCTCCCCCAAGAAATAAATAAGAAAAATTGTAGGAACTCCCTTAAAACAGTTGAATCTTCGTCAGGTTAGAGCGTTTTCGCACTGCTTAAATTATGAGTGCACCGCTGCCTATTAGCCATCACTGGCCATGGCCCAACCCTGAAGGAGGTACATTCTGTAAACTGAGTTAGGTAACTCAATTTACACCATTACTATGTCCACCAGGGAAGCCAGAACCTGCTTACTTATCCAGAGGCTTCTCGTCCAAAAAATCATGATGCCTCCCAGTGGGAGATGGGTTATAAGTAGATCACCTTATCACAAACATATTTTATACCAGTTGTAATATAAGCATTTGTATAGCAGTTTTATCTTTCAAAAATGTTTTTGGTAAAAAATTTAAGATTTTGGAGGAGGGAAGATTACAAAATAAAACCCAAATCTCAGTAACAAAAGATAGTTTAGTTATACTCAACCTCTAAAATATTTCCATTCTGTTTCCAAGGAATAGCTTTCTTTAAGAAGGATCTCCACTGCTTCTGGTACAGATATCATTGGATAAGGAGACTTTCTATGTCTCTCGGAAACTTTGACTGGTTTGACTTTACCTAAAATAATAAATGTTACCTAATTTTTTGCACAAAAGAACTGTATAAACAATGATTATATCTTAAAAAAGACAAGCAGTAATACAACTCTGAACTACATATAAGAAGGTCTAATGATAGCAAGTTTCCTGTCTTGTATATTTAGTTTCAAATCTGAAATGCCAAACTTTATAGAGATTTAAAGTAACAATTATACAATTGCAATACATTCTAAGTGTCATTAATTAAAACATTTTACTTGTACTGTGATTTCTAAAGAAGTAGCAATCATAGACTTTTTTTTTCAGCACTGCAAACAGTAAACACACACACAATCTACCTTCATCTGGTGTGTACATAATGAATTTACAGAATTATGGATTTTGCCAATGTAAACATTTAATTGTAAATTTTTCTAGAGAACTATATAAATACAAGATTTACCTCACAGATAAACACATATCTCAAGTTTATTGTTCTTATTCATCATCAGACAGTCTCATACTGATAAAAATTGTGAACCCAAATATAAATGCACATACAAGAAGTTACTATGATATTTGGAAATCCCTTTATTTTTAGAATACTGAATAAAAGTAACCATATTAAATAAGTATTTTTTAAGATCAAGAATCAGAGGTGGGGCAAAAATTTAAATAAGTCCAATAACATTAAGAATTTAATTTCAAAAAATGCATCAACATAAATGAGACAAAGTTTATGTAGATTATCAAAAGCTTTAAAATTTATTTAAATTTTATTGAGAAAACTATATCATGACATTAATGGTTATTGAAATATACGTAAACAGTGACAGTTATTACTTAATGATTTGGAAGATTGATTTTAGAACTTTTAGAAGAAAATGCTATAGGTCCCAGGTTTAATAAATAAGTAAGAACAAATGCTTACTTTTACACATATGTTCATCAGAAGGAAGAACCTAAAAAGTAAGAAAACATTGTTTGCAAGTAGATACAAAAGAAATTTCAGTCAGAAATATATTTGATTGTAAATAAAATTACTTTAATAAATATATATTGGATGTTATGATTTACAACCCATGTCTGTTCATATTTTAGCAAGCTCACATTCAGTAAGTAAACAGAGTTAAAATGAAGAGTTTTGTTAAAAATAAATGTAGTAAACAGTTGCAAATTGGGAAAGGGGGCTACAGTTGCCACGGTCAAGCTGCAAAGGCACCCCCCCCCCCCCATTTTTTTAAAGTCAAAAGAAGAACAACCGGTTTATGTGGAGTTTACAGTACCCACTTACCTCATTCCTCTTAGGATCAGCAACTGTTTGCCGCCAAGAACGGAGATGAGAGAACATTTGTTTTGGATGAGTCTAGATGTTTTTAACGAGTGACAAGCGTGCATGTGCACAAATTGATCTTTTCATCGGTGTTTTGCTTATCAGGCTATATAGTGTCATGTTTCAATTGGACTGTTTTGTTCAACTCTAAGATGTAATTGGTCGATAAAGTCGAATAAAACCTTGTTTGGAATTCTTCGGATTGAATATTGGTTCAGTACCGTGTATGTTATTTTGTGTGTTTCATTTCTCAATGAAAAAGCATAGCTACAAGTTTCCTGCTATGCTGAAAGCAAGGGCACTGATGTTTCTTTAAGTTAAAAAATTTGCTCGGTACATGCTTGAAATGCCGCAGGCATTGCGTGCTCAATATCTCGTTTAAATGTGATGCATGTGCAAGAGAGCAATAAAAATCATACTGCACTTCCAAAACAGTATTTGACGACGGCACATGAAACTGCGCCAAGAATAATTGGTGAGAAACAGGTGGGTACTGTAAACTCTAGATTTACCGAACAACCTTGTGCAGAGTGTAATGGAAAAACAGAGGCAATGCAAATTTGGCTTTGCAAATGTTGTATTATTTGCAATGTTGTATTATGGATGAAAGTACATGCTTATAGCAGGTTAAGAAAAATATGCAACATCTATGGGTATCTAATTAATAGTAGTATTATACAAAACTAGCATGTTCAGCCTAGGACAAATGGGTTTGACTGTGCATGCTTTGCATGAGCTATAAGAACCATGAACATAATAATAATTGCAATGGATTCAAATCAGAACATAATAGTATGAAATTACAGTCATGTCATCTACTCATTAAAGACAAACTAAAAACCTTCTCAAAGCTAAAAGGTAACCATAATTGTGCCGATTTGATGTACATTCGTTTGTGATTATGTCATTATAAGAAACAAAGAATATAATTTTTTTTAGAAAGTAGAGATTGGAAATAAAAAATGGATTCTCCACAAGTGGGGAACGAAGCACATCAACTCAGAGTACCATTTTTTCGGATTTTAACACTAAGACATATAACTATCAAGTTTATAGTGCTTTTTAAAGCTGAATAAGGCGAGGGATGAAAATTATTACTTTACCCCAGGCACAATTTACCCTAGCTGCACTACTGATTCTCTAGAATAAATTTATGCACTGCAGGTCATGGTCTACAACAGACATAATCAAAGATAAATCATCTCCACAGAAAGAAAGTAATGTTGAAATTCCATGAGCCGTAATGAAATAGTTAAATGACCAGTTCAATCAAGTATTGACAACAACTTGAATATTTTCAAGGAAGTTTTTGCTCAAAAATGATCTGCACTGGTTCAAGACATCAAATGCAACCATTATCATAAAGTTTTTTAACAAACACTGCAGGAGATTATCCTTAAAAGGAATATAGTACCATTTTTTATAAATTTAGTTTGTACCAAAATTAGGCAGATGTAGTATAATCAAAAACTAGCATCACTAGTGATAATTTTTGTTTCGGTGACTTTTTTCAACAGCTTCAATATAGGACTCCATTGGCGATATTTTGTTTTGGTGAAAAAAAGTTGCCAATACAAGATTATCGACAGTGATGCCGTATTTCAAAGCTGTTACTTTAAAGAATATAATTTAACAGTATAAAAAAAATTATAATATTCCAATTTCTTCAGCATTTATAAAACAAAACTATAATTTGTAATTTAGGAGGCTAGTAATAAATGCAAAACAAGAATAATCAGTATAACTTACATAAAAACATTGCTTTCAGCTAAAAATCATTAAAAAAATAAAAAAAGACAAGTTTTCAATGTTGGTCCTTTGTCTGTAAAGTTTATTTTTATTGACATGGCAGTGAAATTTCATCATTACTCTGCTTACATACATAATTAAAATATTATTATAAGGCTTATATAAAAACAATGCAACTTCACATTAAAAAATCAACTTCAAAACAATTGATATAAGGTCATTGTTTGCTTCAAACATTTCACAACATATTTAAATAATAAAATTTCTTTGTTTTGATAATATTTTAAATAATTGGTGTTTTGCAGTGCAATACCTATGACCAATTTGAAGTAATGCCTGAATATGAAAAGTCAGCATGAACTGGTTTAATGTGATTTTAAAGAATGTTTTAATGAATTCTACTGTTAAACCCATTACTTCTATTTTGTGCACAAAATTAATGGGGAAAATTAATGCACTGGGAAAATCATCTCATTGTTTACAAAAATGTTTTCTGCAGTACAAACCGATGACAAATAAAGTACTTACAGAAATTCAATGGCAATCGCCAGTTAAAATTAATTATGATATAAATAATATAAAAACAACACAGAAAGCAAACCAGTAAAAAGTGTATTATAAAAGGTTACACTATTGATACCATGATAGATTTTAACTGTTGCTACATACTATACTATGACTGTTCATGTATATAGATATGTTACGGTTAAAGTAAAAAATCCGATTAGTATGAAGAATAGCCGGCTATCATTGTTGATAGTAGTCGATTCAAAAATCCAGTGAACAATTAAATAATAGCCGGTAATTATCAATACTAACCGATTAATCACAATGCCCATAACATATAAATATATAATAATTACTATTCTTTACCTCAGAATGAGACGACATTTTGCAGCTTTATCGAATATTCTTCCCAAGCACTACAAACGACAGGAATGTGACGCTTAAATTTAAAAATACCAGAGTTTTTCAGTACAAGTTCTCTCTTAAGTTGAATTAAATAAATAAAGCTACAGAAATGGTAAAAATTAAATAAAATAAAACAATTTGCAAATTACTCAAAACAAGAATGCGAAAGATTTAACACCCTCTTCACCTTTCGAAACAAACGCTAGCACGTGCAATGCGATTGTTTACGATTTTCCCTTGATGTGATTGGTTGATTTCATATATTTTTAAGGTAAGGCTAGCGAATAATGATGGCCGTACGGATAAACCGACAAAGACCTGCATATGACATAGCAATCCCAATACAAGTTCAAGGAAACGTCCAAGAACTGCGACAGAATTTCCCTTCCGTCAAAAGACGAAGGATAAATCCAGCTCCTACCAATCTGGGTGTTAAATTTTTCAAAATTCACTTTTGTCCTCTGTTAGCTAAGATGTACTAACCGCGTTTTTTTCATTATCCACCAATAAATCCCCTCCCCTTTTCCTCTGTATTGTTTTTATTACTTTCTCGTATACGAAGTATACAAAGAGAAAGTATTGTAATCGTCAAAAAATTCGAACTCGAGATTTTGACGAATCTCCACGTTTTAGACCTTCCTGAGTCCGAAAAACACAATTTTTGAATTATGTCTGTCTGTCTGTCTGTGAACACGATAACTCGAAAACTATTAGAGCTACGGGGATGAAATTTTGTATGTGGTCTTTAAACATAATTTGTAGGTTTCTATCAAATTTTGGACAAAATCTGTCAACGGGAAGTCTGTCAATCTGTACGTCCGCGGTCATGCGAACGCTATAACTCAAAAACTTGAATAGCTAGAGGGATAAAATTTGGTACACAGTTTTATCGTCATGATTGTAGGTCCGTATAAAATTTTGGGCCAAATCCGTCGAAGGGTTGACTGTCTGTCGGTCTGTATAATCGCATACTTGTTCAGTTTTGAAACTAACTGCCTGCGCATGCCTACTGGTGACATGTGAAAAGACCCAGATAGCACGTAAGTTTGCAGCAAGTTTGATTTTGACTTGTCATGGCAAAATTTGACGCGTCAAACTTGAATCGAACTTGTAGCAAGTTCGATGTGACAAGTAGCGCCACCTCTTTGCAAATCAAACTTGCAGCAAGTATGCAAAACAAGCTTCCTGCAAAGATAGCACAATAAAGAGATAATTATCTTTGTCTTTGTTTTAAAAAACATCCGATTTTTAATAGAATCTCCTAGACCGTAATTCTTTTTTATTAATTCAATAAATCAATGATAATTTGTGAAAAAAATAACTTTTTTATAAAAAAAAATTTTTGAAGCATTTTCCATCTTTTTACTAAATATATCACTCTCACTTTAAAGAAAACTATATCGCCTTTTTCTTTTTTATTTTTTTTTTTTGAAATTTTAACGTTTATAAACAAAATTAAATCTAAAAAACAGTCGGTGTTTCTTGATAAATAATAACTAGACATTTTGTCCCATTTTAAGTAATTACTTGAACTCATGTTCATAATTTATTCTACTAGCAAAACGTATTGTTAAAAATCGCCTGTCTACTTCAGATTCGATTGTCAACTCAAAAAATTAATGAAAACCAGAAAATAGTTTAAAATAAATCGTATACAGATCGCATCCAACGATGTTTTAGATCACCGCTTCGGAACCGGGAGGTCGCGAGTTCTATCCTGGGTTGTGTTCGTGCTCTGTTTTTGCTATAATTTGCAATGAGTTTGACACGGCAAACTTGCTGCAAGTTCGTTTCATGGTGACTTCGGAGCTTTCGTTAACCTGCTGCAAGCTTACTGCAAGCTTGCACACTTGTCATGACAAATTTGTGGCAAACTTGCACTCTTGTCATGACAAATTTGTGGCAAGCTTGCTGCAAACTAAAATTGCTATCTGGGGAAGGGACTCCGAAACTTGGCAGTTTGCCAAAAACCAATTCTGGCGCGATTTTGTAAGAAAGCAAATATTTAGGGAGTCTCGCCAGGTCCTGTTGCGCAAAAGAATGCGCAGGGGATTTGAATTTGTTTTGATCCTTCAAACCACGCGTGGTTCCAACTTTGGTTTACTTGCGACGGAAGTTTATTTGACGTCTTTTATTATTCTAGTTTTCTCTACATGTGTTAGGAGTATACGAGAAAGTTTAGGGGAGACCACTCCCGCTGGTTTTCTTCCTTCTTTGCTATTCCAGCAGCAGTTTCTTTGTTTGGCAACGAGCAACGTAAATTCACATTTTCCTCTTTCTGCCATAAAATTTGTTTCTTTCTTTGATTATTCACAAACTTTTTCAAAAAGCATTCCAAGAGCACTTTTCTCTCATTTCTATATTTTCACCAACTTTGTTTTTTGGTTCTTTCGAGTTCAAAATTATAAATTCCTCTTTCTAAATTATTATGAGGAGGTGCGAAGTGATATTTTCTCACAAAGCGGAACTCCGTAAAATTAAATACGTTTCCATGCATACTGTTTTCACAAAAAAAAGCACGTTTTCATTCATTACTTTCTCGTATACGAAGTGTACAAAGAGAAAGTATTGTAATCGTCAAAAAATTCGAACTCGAGATTTTGACAAATCTCCACGTTTTAGACCTCCCTGAGTCCGAAAAACACAATTTGGGAATTATGTCTGTCTGTGTGTCTGTGAACACGATAACTCGGAAACTATTATAGATAAAGGGATGAAATTTGGTATGTAGTCTTTAAACATAATTTATAGGTTTCTATCAAATTTTGGACAAAATCCGTCAGCGGGAAGTCTGTCTGTATGTCCGCGGTCATGTGAACACTATAACTCAAAAACTTGAATATCTAGATGGATAAAATTTGGTACACAGTTTTATCGTCATGAATGTAGGCCCGTATTAAATTTTGGGCCAAATCCGTCGAAAAGGGGCGTTCAAATTGCACATTCAATTTCTTTTAATCCGATTCTCATGCGCAAAGTACTGGTAGCAATCTGTTATTGTTGTAAATTTTATTTACAACAATAAATAATATTCTCAAACATGAATTGTAACAAATTTTTTATTGTTGTAAATACAATTCAAACCGATCTCATTATTTCAGCAAATCTTTTATTTACGAGCTTTTGCAATTGTTACGATTGTGGTAGTATAAATTGTTTTCTTGGGAATTCAATTCCAAAGCAGAATTTTCGCTTTAGTATTCATTTCATTGCCTATTTTATCGCACCTGCTTCAAAGTAATATTTTTTTGAAACGTGGCAACAGATATTTCATTTCAGATTTTTGGTTTGTTTCACTTTCTCGTATACGAAGTATACAAAGAGACAGTATTGTAATCGTCAAAAAAAAAATTCGAAGTCGATATTTTGACGAATCTCCACTTAGAAAGTATACGAGAAAGTTTAGGGGAGACCACTCCCGCTGGTTTTTATACTATATAGGTTTCCAGTTACATTTATGAACCATTACGACAGCAGGATTTGTTTCTCGAAGAAAGATTTGAAAACACTATCATATGGGTGGACGATGAATCTGCCATTGGAAATAAAATGTATGCACATTGGCGTGGTGCGAAAGTTTGGTCAGTGGAATGTCGCATCATATATTGTGCTATTCAACTGACCACCGTTCAAGATTCTGAAATTCATCCCATTGTTATTATCACCAATAAGCCATGGACAGATTCCGGGCCCACATAATTCTCTCTACTGGGCCCCGAGCCAGAGTGCCACCTACTTTCGGTCCATTTCGGTGGGCGTAAGTAGAGTGGGGCAGGCAGGGCGCGCGCTCCGGACGCCATTACCCAGACGGTGCAAAATTTACTTGAAGAATTTAAGAGCTATTTTTACTTTCTCGTGTAAGAAGTATACAAAGAGAAAGTATTGTAATCGTCAAAAAATTCGAACTCGAGATTTTGATGAATCTCCATGTTTTAGACCTCCCTGAGTACGAAAAACACAATTTTGGAATTATGTCTGTCTGTGAACACGATAACTCGAAAATTATTAGAGCTATAGGAATGAAATTTTGTATGTGGTTCTTACACATAATTTTTAGGTTTCTGTCCAATTTTGGACAAAATCTGTTTACGTGAAGTCTGTCTGTCCGTCCACGTTCATGTGAGCACTATAACTCAAAAACATAAGTAGCTATATGGATAAAATTTGGTACATAGTTTTGTCATCAGGAATGTAGGTCCGTATCAAATTTTGGGTCAAATCCGTCAAAGGATTGACTGTCTGTCGGTCTGTATAATCACACACTTGTGAACACAATAACTCCTTAGCACAATAACTTAGATAAATGAAATTTGGTATGTAGCCTTCTAACCTTAATTGTAGATTTGTGTCCAATTTTTGTTTCAATCGGTTAGTTCAAGTTGCATTTTCAGTTTTCTTACTATGATGCAAGGCCATTTGGCGAGCACTTGGCGATACTCATGGCCTTGGCGCGAGCTGAAGGAAACTCGTTTATAGTCATTGCATCCTGGGTTACAGTAGGTTCGATTTTTTTTATCCACGCGGGCCAAGGGAAAATGACAACTTTTTTGGGAAGCATACGAGAAAGTTTAGGGAAAACCACTCCCTCTAGTTTTCTTTTCCATATAAAAAGTGTAGAAAGGGAAAGTATTATAATCATCAAAAAAATTCGACCTGGAGATGTTGAAGAATATCTGTGTTTTAGACCTCCCCGAGTCCGAAAAACACGTTCTTAGAATTATGTCTGTTTGTATGTCTGTCCGTGAATGCTTAACTGTAATAACTAATAACTTAACTAATGTGAAACTCAAAAGAAACGAGCTAGAAGAATGAAATTTGGTTTGTGGTCATCAGTTGCGTAGCAAGGGTAACTAGCGCCCGAGGCATAATATGAGTGTTTTGCCCCCAGTCGGTCATAAGTGGTTAGCAAGTGTGAAAGGCGCCCGGGGCATTGCCTTATTTTTTCACTGTCATATGATATCTCACTTTAAAAAGTGGCATAAACGCATTAATGTTTTGTCTCCATGAAAACCTCTAAGAGCCCAGGGCATCTGTACTCCTCCTGCCTCCCGGTCGCTACGCCACTGGTGGTCATAACACCAAAATCGTAGATTTTGTTCAAATTTTGGCTGAAATCCATTTACGAGAAAACCGTGTGCAAGCGAAAACGTCAAGTCAGAAACACAACAAGATAGAGATATGAAACTTAGTGCATGGTTTTGATACCGAAACTGTAGATCGGTATCAAATTTTGCATCTAATCGGCCAGCATAAAGAGGCCTCGAATGCATGCTCGATTCTCTTCACCTTGCTACGAAGTTAACCACAAAACACGCGAAATCTATATGAAAAATTTGTGGGAAGAGCACTCCTGCAGGCAGAGGCGTACCTGCATAAAATGGCGTCCAGGGCACATGCCAAAGCAGTGTTCCCCATTTTTTTTAAACTCCGTTTTTCTACATAAGTCTTTATGACAGGGAGTGCAAAGACTGAAATTGCAACTAACCCTAAATAATAATATATGAAACATTGTTGAACTAAATTGATTTTTGTGTTACAAATTAGCCGCCTTCGGCGACCAGCCATTTCACCATCGTATTAATTTTATCAATTTCGTAATGTCAGCCAACATTAATTTAATTATTCAATTGATTTAATTTTTGGTACGCTCAAAGCGATAATTGCTACAATCCCCCCCCCAAGAAATAAATTAGAAAATACTAAAAAAATAATAATAAAAGACATTGCCCAAAAAGTGTATTAGTATTTGAAATAAATTTTGATACACTATTAAAATGAAAATGTACTGACTTTTTTGCAGCGAATGAAGTTAATGACGTAGACCCTTACATTTAACTGTTAAAAAAGCGTGAACAGAATGGCTTGAAAAAAATAAGAAATTTGATGAAGATTATTTACCATTTTCGTGAAGCAGGAATTTAATTTAAAATGCAATAATTGCACATAGTTAGCCTAATTATAAAGTACATATTTAAGAAAATTTTTAATACCTTGAAACAGCGCAAAATTACTATTTTATAAAATTCACAGCTAAATAAATCTAGAAACTGAAAAAAGAAAACAAAAATGCAACAGCAACTAAATAAATCATTCATCTATATAACCAAATACATCACATGCGAATCTAATTCTGAAAAAGAAATTATCATATGCTCATAATAACATGTACAGGAAAGAAAACTAACCTTCATAAATTGTAAAATATTAAATTCTTGGCTAAAAATATACATATATTATATATACCATTTTTTTAGACGTTAAAGTCGCATATAATTCTTATGGTTATTACGATAATTGTATTTATTGGGTTATTTGAAATTACTACTTTAAATCTAGTTATAACTAATAAACGACTAACATAATTTAATAGCTACATATATTTAATTCTTAACTCTTTCATGCTCATTACATGTTTCGTTTTGAAAATGACTAAATTTATTTCAAAAAAGAGTATTAGACATGTAGCTGATCATTACTATGTAAAAGGAAAGAAATTTAGCATTTTTTATTTTCAAGAAATTTATGGTTTCACAGTGAAACCAATGAACGGTAACAGGATATTTTCTCTCTGAATAAGTCATCATTGAAATGCATTTCAAATTATGTATTTAATTTATATTCAACCTTCAAAAAATTCATTATTACTTTAGAAGATTCAACTTTAAAAAATTTCAATTTGTGCAAGAACTCTCATCATTTTGTTTCTCTTAGAGTTCAAGAGCAATTTAGCTCTTGCAATGCCGATATCTTTGTGAATACTAACGGTATTGAACTGGAATTTTTATATAAGTTGGCCTATATATCTGGCTCTTAAATAATGAAAGAAAAATTACGCTACGTTTTGCCCATGCACAGTAAAAAGATGCTTAGTGTGTGGTTTCACTGCGAAAACAATGAGCGCGAAAGGGTTAAAATAAAGAAAATGCCATTCACTTATGAAACTCACAATTAAAAATATCTACAAGTTTCGAAATTATGAACACTTCTGAAATAGTTAAGGTACGCTTAAAAAACGACACAAGACAAATATAATCTGAAATAAAAATTACCTTATGCTTAAAATCCTGCTGAGTGCGGGAGAAATTTAATATCTGTAAGCTATAAAATCACTATCTTTTCATAGCTTAAGAGTAAAATAAAAGTTTTAATTATATATATATATATATATATATATATATATATATATATATAGCGCGAAAACTGTCACTTGACACCCTGTTCACACCTCTTCAACGCCAGTCTGTAGCGTGACCCTCCGCTTACACTGCCACGTCAACATCCGTCCTTCTGGTACGTAAAATATTTTTTCTTACTTTTCTCTAATGTTATCACATCGTAATTCTGTTTTAATTATTCAAAACTCCTCTCTCTGTTTTTTTTTTCCCGGTTGGTTTGGCATTAGGGATGAAAATCAGTGTTTTAGGCCTTGCGGCATAACTGATTGCAAGAAAATGTCAAACTTTTATATTTAGCAATTCACAATAACTTCATCCCCTGAAGAAACTTTATTGTGCTTTTATTGCGTTTTTCATTTCACATTTTATACTCTTTCATTTTTCGATTTATACATTTATACTATATATATATATATAAGAACCAAATATAATGATCGTTTTCAACAGGAAGAAAACAAGCGATTTAAAGAATTGATGAATTAATGAGATAGGTTGGATATAAATTTCAATAATGAAAAACACTGCTGCAAATCATACTCAAATATTTTTTTTTTAAATTTCTTAAAATTACAGAAAACATGACAGCTAAATTGATATCACTGAGAAGATAATTTATTTGAATTTTAAGACGGTGCAAAAATTATTTTTCTGCTATAATACTTTCATAGGTTATGAACAAAAAATTTCGAAATTTCGCTTAATTTTTAATTAACAAAAATTCTAATTGAAGTTTCCAAAGAAATCGCTTCGAGGCTTCATTTTCGAAATATACCGCAAAATAAGATTTTGGCAGAGTCCATCAGTCCGCCAATTCGAAAACATAGCTACATGCTATTAATATTACGGGCTAACGGCTGGTCGCACTTTTTTTAAAAAAATCCAGAAATGAATTCTCAAAGCAGGATTCTAGAAAACATTAATTTTAAACACCAACTTGATTTAAAAAAAAAGAAACGATGATATTATTGTTTTCCGAAAAATGATCAATTTCTGATCAAATAAAACATTTTATTTGATCAGAATGATTTATTTTTACTCCGCTATTTGATTTGACCAAAAACATAGAGACGTAAGTGTATTTAGGTAACCAGGGACCTACAAAATAATTTTAAAAATTTTCAACTAATTAATTTGAAATTTTGCAGGCATCAATTGGAGCACTACATAAAACAACACACAAAATTTCACTGCAATATATTTATTTATTTCTGAGTTATGGGTATAAATGTAATTTTTTATAACAATTTCCTTTATGATAAATATTCCAGGAGCTTCAATTTTTGTTCAAATTTCATGATATTTTAAATAAGTATAAAATCATATCGAGAAGAATTTTTGGCATTCATATAGAAGTTATTTTATTATTAAATTTTAAATATTTTCTTCCATATTTTTTCCCGAATTTTTCATTGGGTATATTTTTTACCGAAATCAATAGTTTGGAGTTACTATGCGTCTTCATTTTGAAATTCCTTTCTGAAACATAAAAATGAATGAATTTTTGCTTATAACATGCAGAGTTTTCTCTTATATTATACGAAACTTACAGAAAGAATGACAATATGTTAGAGAAGCATTTTGTAAAAAAATGGAAAAAAAGTTTAGAATGTTACAGGAAATATGAGGAGTTTTAATAAATAATGTTTTACTGCGCATGAGCGAAATATAGCGCGATTTTTCTTTCACAACTTTAAACCCAGATATATAGGACAACTTATATAAAAAATTCAGTTCAATATCATTAGTATTCAGAAAGATATCGGCATTGCAACAAGAAGAATTTTAATTCCTGTCGAAGAAAGCTAAAAGATGAGGGGTTGTACACAAATTGATATTTTTAAACTTATACCTTTGAATAGTTATATTGAATTGTTTAGTGTTTAGAATTTGCTGAATACCCATGAACACTTCTAATATTCGTAACAAATAAAAAAATATATGTTTGTAGAATTATTAAAATATTTTAAGAAAAGAAATTAATTAGATAAAAAAAAATCGTTTCGCCATAAAAGAAATATATTTAAAAATATCGTTTGACCGTAAAATTGTAATAAGTAACTTGTTAATAATCATGTAAATAATATAATTAAAGTAATAAAATTTTTGTGATTTATAGTGCCTAATTAGCTGGAATTTAAGTTATGCACGTAATTGATAAGAGTTCATGGGTATTCAGCAAATTCTGAACGCTAAACAATTCAATAAAACTATTTAAAAATACAAGTTTAAAAAATATCAATTTGTGTACAACCCCTCATCTTTTAGCTTCTCTTCGACAGGAGCTAAAATTCTGCTCGTTGTAATGCCGATATCTTTCTGAATACTAATGATATTGAACTGAATTTTTTATATAAGTTGACCCATATATCTGGCTTTAAAGTTGTGAAAAAAAATTACGCTATGTTTCGCGCATGCGCAGTAAAACATTATTTACTAAAACTCCTCATATTTCCTGTAATATTCAAAATTTCGTTTCCAAAGTTTTACAAAATGCTTCTCCAACATATTGTCATTCTTTCTGTAAGTTTCGTATACTATAAGAGAAAACTCTGTACGTTATAAACAAAAAACAGTTGGGAAAATTAGTGATTTAAAAAAAAAAAAAAACCTTTATATCTTTCCAAATATTTGTTCTAATTTTAAGAAAATTCCTGTAAATATTATGCATATTAAACATTACCATTTTTGAAAGTTTCATCTTCTTATCAGTATTCTGTAAAGCGGGGTGGGCCAAAAATGTTTTTGTCTTCATAAGTTTGTAGACGGTCCCCTAATTGCCCCCAGGACCAAATCTTCAATGTAAAATGTGAGTTACAGTCTATTTTTCATTTGGTCGAAGTATAAAGGCAGTCAGTTAAACTTTTCCGTAGAAATTCTAAAAAATGTGAAAATCTGAAAGTGTCCGGCTACTTTTGGGCATATCTTAATATAAATAAAAGTCTTTGTGGGTATGTATGTATGTATGTAGTTATGTTCCACATCTCCTCCTAAACCAATGAACTGTTTTCAACCAAATTTTGCACACTTATTATTTAAGACAAGGGGAAGACACTTATGATCTTTTCAAATCCAAGAGTTAATTAAACAATCGGTTAATTAAAAATTAACAGAAACCGTTTTCACTCCGTAACTTCGGAGCAAATTGTCCGACATTAAATATTTTTATAACATCTTAAACTCTTACTTTTGAATTACACCAATTTTATTTCCGTGTAATGTTTCTTTTAAATTAAAAAAAATTAAATTTTTTTAAAGAAGTTGACTACTTGCAAACGATTTTGAAACAAAGCATTTTTATTGATACTTTGTTGCTAGGCAACGGTGAGACTTTGAACAAATTTCTTTTTATTTCTGTAAATATTTTACGCAAGAAGTGAAAAATAAAGGCCTAAAAGTTAATTATATCTTTAGTTAATTAAAAATTAAGCAAGATGTTGCGTTTTTCCGTGATATATTTCGAAAGTCTTATGTTACAATAACTATTTTTATACTATATTAAAGTTTAAAAAATAGCTTTTCAGCTATGCAAATTTCATTTGCATTCAAGTTGTTGCTCTCATTTAAATAATTAAAAAAAATCAATTGTGTATAAAATTCACAATTTGTAGCTGTTGCTAGAACATTTAAACAAAATTCTGGAAGAATTCTAAAGAAAAGTTTAAAAGCAGACGATTCCCAATTTATATCAGGAACAAATATTGATGAGGTTTATTCTATCGCTTTTTATTAATGAAAATTTAACTATTTAATTAACTTTCCCAAAACATTCGTCAAAATCCTTCTTGTACTTCACTGTGTATGAACGAAATTCGAAGTAAAAACGTTTCAGAAGGTAAAGGAATT